>CABHPH010158852.1:0-48024 GCA_902168325.1 Peromyscus nudipes | reverse complement strand
CCCATCTTACCCCTGTGCATTTCCCTATCTTAACCCTGTGCATCTCCCATCTTACCCCTGTGCATCTCCCCATCTTACCCCTGTGCATCTCCCCATCCTCCCATCTTACCCCTGTGCATCTCCCCATCTTAACCCTGTGCATCTCCCATCTTACCCCTGTGCATCTCCCCATTTTACCCTCTGAGCATCGCTAGCTCCCATTTTTTGTGTGTCCTTAGTTAGCCACAGGAAGAACGTAATTTTATATTTATAGATTAAAATGTCTTGCTCACACTCTCTATGACATGCTGGACACCAGCCGTGTTGCTTTGATCTGTGCTGGCAGAGCAGATGTGGCATGCTCTCTCTGATTTCCCACAGCTGTGTGGCACCATGCTCTGGCAGAGCCAATGCAAGAAAATAAATCGTCCATAAGACTTAAAGAAATCATTGTCAGTGTGGTCTGCCCAATGAGAGAACATCTAAGTACAGAGATGATGGGGAAAGTTTTGCTTTTGTAAGAGAAAGTCACCACTCTGTGTGCCATGAAGGATGCCATGAAGGTTGGTTTTGGAGAACTTAGGAAATAACAGTCGTGATTTAACAGAGGCAAACTGGAACTGTAAAAGGGACCCGCAACTGTCATTCAAAAACATACATATGGGCTGGCCAGATGGCTCAGCAGGTAAAGGCACTTGCTGGCAAGCCAGATGATCTGAGTTTGATCCCTGGAACCCAGATGGTGGAAGGAGAGACCAGATCCTGTAAGCTATTGTCTGATCACCATACACACGCTGTAGCATGCACACACCCACACATGTACACATACACATAAATGCTTCATAAACGTAAAATATTAAAAAGTCTATTTACTAGATATTTATTCTTAAGGAAAGTGTGTGTGCAGTATAGGTTGTCAAATTTTCAAAGAATGAATATGCCCATGCAAGGAGCACCCAGATGGAAAACACAGCTCTGTGCCTCCAACCTCTTCTTGGGCTCTTATCCAGACGCTACCTCACTCCCTCCACACTCCGCCACCCTCCTGACTTTTAACAGTGCACATGAGTACTGGCTCTTGGCCCTTTCTGTAAACTGTACATGCCTTTTGTGTCTGGTTTCTCTCATATTTCTTCACGGGTGCTGTTCATATTGTTTCATGGAGTTAACGATTCTACTAACATTATTAGCACACACACACACACACACACACACACACACACACACACACACGCCTTTTAGAAGGCATTATGTATTGAGATATGCTTCACATTTGGATCTATATAATATCCAAGAAAAATGACAGGTTTTTGTATCATTCTAGATGTACAGCTGTTTTAGTTTCATTTCTGTGGTTGTGATAAAATATCCCAACAAGCAATGTAATGGAGAAAAGGTTTAATTCAGCTTACAATCCCAGGTTATAGTCTACTACTACAGAGAAGCCACGGTGGCAGGAGCTTGAAGCAGTATCACATCACACCACGGAAGAAATGCATGCATGCATGCCGGCATGCTAGCTTGTGCTCAGCTCTATTTCTCCACTTTTAAACAGTTCAAGACTCCCTGCCTAGGAATGGTGCCACACACAGTGGGGTTCCCACATCAGTTACCTTAATTAAGCCAATACCTCACAGACAGGCCCACAGGTCAGCCCAATGTAGACAGTCCTACAATCCAACCCAGTGTAGACAATCCCTCACTGATACTCCCTTCCCAGGTAATTCTAGATGATGTCAAGTTGACAATTATAGCTAACCGTCACAATGACAATATCTTCTCCCTTGCCTGTTCTTCAATCCTACGTTAAACTGTTCCTCAACTTACACTGACTTTTCAATCCAAACCCCTTCTTGCTCCACAAAGTGTTCTCAGGGGCAGGATTACTGACATAGACTCATAAGGCTTCTTATGCTGTCTTTATTTTAATGTGCCTCATTATTGCTTCAAAACTATGAATTTGAACATATCATTTGTTTGAAATCTTTGATGGTATCCTGTCTGGAAAACTGGTATAAAGTTAATACCTTTTAATGTGAGTTTTCATGTATTAAAAATGAAGACAACAAGAAATACAAAATCAGTCTGTGTGTGTGTACATGTGTGTGTACACACATGTATCTCCATCTCCCCAGTGCTTGGGTGACAAGCTGGGATCATCTCACCTGGCTTTTTACAAGGGTCTCAGGGATCGAACTCAGATCCACATACTTGTGCAGCAAGCACTTTACCCACTGAGCTGTCTTCTCAGGAACCCACTTTCATTCTCTAGCAAAATTAAGACATGTTTGAAAGTTTTGTGTGGTCTGCAAAGCAATCGCAATAGAACAGTGGAATACAGAGATTGAATGACAGTCTGAACAGACAGACTGAACTGACAGACAGGCTGAACAAGACTATTCCTTGGAACTCTCAGCACCAGAGGCAGAGCTTGGCAACCCCCATCTGCACAGCATGCACTGGGGCGTGGCCAGCAGCGGGAACGTCTCTTGCTCTGAAGGGATTACATAGGAGTCAGTTAATGAAGCAGTTATAAAAAGAATCTCATGATGTGAGCAGGTCACAGGTGCCAATGCTGGTTGACTTGGGAATAAATTAAAGCTAAAAATTAGCACTTACAGGACACAGTCCTGATTCACGAGAACTGTGAGAGCCAGCTAAGTGGCTTTGGCAATAATGCATCTGCTTTTAGCTGTTCTAGGAGAAATTTAACCCCCTCAAATGAGACCGGCAAGTAAAACAACTCCCAAGAGAGTCTCTTACAAGACTCTGAAGTAAAGGAATCAGAACCATAGCTGTGGATGATTGAAAAATAGAAAATATTACAGATAAAAACGACCTATAGCTGGAAATGCCTCAATTTGCAAAGTACTTTTTCTGAAAGTGTGAAGACTTGAGTTAGATCATCAGAATAACGGGAAATGGAGTAGGAAAGTGACTTCCTTACATGGGAAGGTTCAGGCTAGCACAGGTGAGCTGTTAATCACTGTGGGGATCCAGGGAAGGCACTTGGGTGTGTTTGGTTTGCATAACCCAGTGGCAAAGGGGAGGAGATGCCTTTTCAATTGTGTACTGATAAATCATTGCCAAAGCCTTTATTCTAGCCTTCCTAAATCTGAACTCAAGTCTAAGGCCTGGAATGCAAGTGTGTCTATGTGTTTAGTTGCTGACTGTTGCAATTCAGGCTTGGGGATGTTCTGGGGATTACAGAATAAATATGAAATTATTTTTGTAGGTAAAGATTGATCTTTTTAAAAATAATCAATTGTGGGTAACTATGGCCACCAAGTATGTAGCTTTTCCCACCCAAGAGGAAGCCCGTTGTCTGTGTCTACTTATCTCTTGAATCTGACTTTTTGATTCATAGAAAGCAGAGACAATGGCATTGTGCCAGGCCAGGCCTAGTTCCCCAGGGACATGCAATGCCCACAAGTTGGTTAACATCAGATAGGTTATCTGATTGAGTTGGCACTACAGAGAGAACATTGAGTCATCATCAACCTCTCAAAGCCACAGCCAGAGGGGTGAGCCAAGGACCATGCCTGGTCCACTCCAGGCATTTCCTAAGTTTTCTGCCATTCTGTTTGGGAACAGTGAGCTCATTTCAAAATTATTTGATATTCTTCAATGTGTCTGATCACATTCAAGGCAGGAGGTTGGTGACCTCCTGTGAACAGTTCTCAGTGGGACTAACACATACGAAAGCTACTCTGGGTGAGTCAGGACCTGGTTCCTGCACTGATGCATGGGAAGACCCATGGCAGTGTCTTTGGATTTCAAGGCTTCACACTCTGACTGACATGAGGAGATATGGTGTCTCCAGGGTCTCCTTGAATATGTTGGGGTCCACTCCCAGAAACTCCTTCTCATTCTTCCACTTACCAGGCAGCATGCATCTCTGTTTCAATGAGAAGTGACTTCTACCTTCATATTTACATGGTTTCATTTAGTTTTAATTACAATAGTTACTCATATGCCAGTAATTCACCTTTAGTGTACAAAGGAGAGTTCAGATTTTAAAAATCACTTATATTCCAGTATTTGAAATACAAATATTATAACGGTATTATCAGCCCCTGTGGTGTGTGTGTGTGTGTGTGTGTGTGTGTGTGTGTGTGTGTGTGTGTGAGAGAGAGAGAGAGAGAGAACTTCTGATCCTCCTGCCTCCAACTCTTGAGTGTAGGGATTACAGGTATGAGGCACCACACGTCAGATGTTACGTAGTGCTGGGGACAAAATCCAGATCTCCATGTATACTAGGCAATCATCCTACCAACAGAGCTATATCCTCAGCCCTCATCCACATGTGCTTATCTTCAAAACTAGGACTGTAACGTGCTTGTTGCTCTTCATATGGATTCTTCCTATGAAAGTGTATCCAGGTCTACAAGGTAAATTGATGCGGCATAGAATCTTATGCATGCCCATGATTTACTGATTTTCCCATCTGCCATGACACATATAGGCTATTGTTAACTTTTACCCATTAATAATGCAACATCCAGAATAAAATTTCCTAAATTTTGGAAATACTTTTTTGAAAAGCAGATTACTGAGTAGATCTCTAAGGAGAACTTTTGCCAGAAAACAACAAAATCAGACTATAAGTTTAGAGGCTTCAAATTGGAGTCATTTGTTAGTTACTATTTCCTAAATTCATGGGACACTGGGAAATTCTAAAGACATGGACAGCCTCTAGACCCCCTACTGAAACTAATTAAAGTGAGGGTCTCCAGGGCAATCTCCGATGCTTTGCTTGGTGGAAGCTTGCAAAGCTAGTTTCTGACTAGTGTATTTGTTTATTGACCCAATTAGAAAAGTACCAGAAATAAGGCAATTTCTAAACGCTGTTCCCATTAGCTGCAGATGATGAGGGTCCACAGCTCTAAAAGCACATTCTAAGATCAGTAAAAACGAATGTCTAGAGACATACTCTCCTGCTTTATTTCTAGACAGGCATCAGAATTTTAGTTTAGCCTCAAGAGAAAATTCAAAAGCCCATAATAAACAAAAGCAGATGTTGGAGAGACAGCTCAGCAGTTAAGAGCACTCAACACTCTTGCAGATGGCCTGGGTTCAGTCCCTAGCACCCACATTGTAGCTCACAACCACTTGTAATTCCAGTTCCAAAGGATCCAATGCCCTCTTCTGGACTACTTGGGCACTGGATGAATGTCATGTGCATACATATACATGTAGGTAAAACACCCATATACATGAAAGATAGGAAGGAGGATGGGAGGGAGGGAGAGAAGGAGGGAGGGAGGGAGGGAAAGAAGGAGGGAGGGAGGGAGGGAGGAGCAAACCAGCTAGCCAGCAAGCAATCAGAGCTATCCTGGATGAACAACCACAGAATCTGAGCACTCACAGGACAGGCACATGAACACATAGCACACACATTCCTCCAACTGTTGCAAGTACTCGCCTTCCACACATCAAACACACCTTTTTCTGACTCCAAAAAGATGTGTCTATCTCCTGTACATCAGGTCAGTCAGAGATTTTAAGCCTATGTCAATTATGACTTAAAATATACACACTCATCACTCTTCTCGCCTATCTTTCTCATTGGTTTGTGAGGTGTTTGTGGTCAAGATCTGTATTACATAGATTTGACTACATTGGGCACATAAGAAGAATTGTCATCATTGACTGTGCATTGGGCACTGAATTAAACATATGTGGCCCGGTAGTTAGTTAGACAATTGCTGCTTCTCCTCTCTTGGTTATCAACAGGGAAATAAAAGTCATGTTTCCCTGTTCAGGGTTGTTTGCAATGTGGGACGTACATGTTAAGCCACCATTTTCTCTTCTGGGTGATCATATGGAGACTCAGTATTGGTAGTTTAGATGCTGAAGCCAGAAAAGAATGGAGCCACAGTCATGTGTCAGTTTTCCAGCCTGCAGTTAGTCACAGGTCTGAGTTTCTGGAATGTAGGATGTTTAGTTTTGATGTCAAGAAATTGTCAACCCTGAATGAGTCAGATGACAATGGTCCTGGGTGACAAAGCTCTCAGAGGTAGGGAGAACCATCATGGGGAGAGTTGAGTTTAGAAGTCAAGGGGCACTGAGAAGGTTTGAGCACATCCAGAGGGAAGGTGATTCCAAACTTGCCAAAGATGCTCTTGTCCCAAGTGCATCCAGAAACAGCAGAGAACTGGAGCAGAAGATGCCACTCTATCTGTGACTGTGGTCATCTCAGTAGAAATATGGGCTACAGATCAGAGAATTCCTCATGTCTGGGACTCACCAGCTATTTGTATTGTGCAATAAACTGAGGGTAGAGGGATGGCTAACTAGCCACTGATGTTGAAAGACTGAGAAAGACATAATTTAGACCACAGCAAAAAGTGCAGTGCCAGGAGAGAGAAGTGCTGAGGGACTGAGGGCACACTCCAAAGGAGAAAAAGGCACTGGGCACCATCTTGGGTGGATAGTACCATTGGGTAGATGAGCAGTCCCTGTACATGTTGGGTTATGTTGCAAGGAAATACAGGGAGCAAGGACATGGTCAAGAGTTCTTCAAGAAGCTTCCATTGTAATAGGAATCACACAAATCCACACCAATGTCTTACTTATAGAATCAACATGGCAACAGATGAACTATAAACTGAGGCATCTTAAAAAGAACTGAAGTCCTTAGGGTCCCAAACAGAGCCATGGAGGCAGAATGGAGTGACTGTGTGTCTACACAAGGGAGTTTTAGATCCAGGGTCCATATGCTAGTCAAGGAGATTGGTAAGTAGAATAAACCTAGAGTCTTCCAGAGCAAAAGAAAATGGACAGACCACTTTCTCATGTGGTATTAGCCTTCCCTCCCAAACTAGGACAGAAAGGATCATGTCTGAATGGAATGCCTTGATTCTTTCCCATCAGCAGAATAATTTTATATAGCTATGATGAGGGATCTTCAAATCTTGTCCTCAAATCTGGGCAGCATCTTCATCCTCACTCACTGGGCCCATGTCCTATGACTTTATTCTGATGAGGGTGACTCCAGGTCTAACCTTTTTCCTTGGAGTAGGAACCACCATTCTCTGTCTTGTTTCCTAGATGTTAATCAGCTTTGGGGAGATTTCAATAAGATGTTTGAAATCTACTAAAGAGGCTGGAAGGCAGCCACAGGGGGATATAATGTTTACACAGTCCTCGAAGGCAGATGACTCCTGTGGTCACTTTTGTTGTTGAGTCCAGAGCACATTCAAGGATATACTCAATAGCCAGTACAGTGAGTTGGGCAGCTAGGGCACACGTCACTCTGTGAGAAGTCAGCCACATGGAAGTCTGGCTTCATTCAGCCACTTTGAGACTGGTCATGCCTCTCTAAATGCTTAATAAAGTGCATCAGCTTTATTCTGTCAGATGGAAAGCACAAGCCATGAATGAAGCTGTCACTTAAATGCATTCCTTCCTCAGGAATTGCCAACAGGGATGGCCTTCCTGCAGGGCACTCTCTAGATCTGACAGGGTCTAACAGTGCGTCAGGGGCACTCTCCCTGCAATAATAAACTACTTTAATCATGTTATATTTGTTCAAGGAAAATTGATCAGGACTCACTGACCTGAATATTAGACCTTCCCACAAATCTCAGAACTGTAGTCTTGTCTGCCTTCTCCTCAAATTCTCCCTCAAGCCTAACAAATAATGCTACATATTAGTTGGATTGTAAAAAAATAAAATAAAATAAAATAAAATAAAGATATTAATGATGTTCCCACCAAGATGTTCTTTCAGGTCTGTCCTGGCAGAGTGAACTGGTCTCATGTTCGAGAACACATCCTGTTGTGTTTATTTCACAGTGACACACTTCTCACCGTGTGGTGGCTGTTGGCTAGTTGGTGCTCCCACACTATACTATGGGCCTCTAAGACAAGGCCAGGGGAAAAATACTTATTCCTTATCTGTTGACTTTTGCCAACTTACGCAGATCTGTGTCTGAGAGACCTGGGAGCTGAGAGCCTGAAAGAACGGGGCAGACTACAATCTAATGCTGTGGGCGACTTTACTTCAGTTTCAATGTGCTTTTATACACGCATGGAACAAAGGAAGCAACGATATAAGGAAGGCTGTTTGAGTCCAGAAAACAAGCAAATAAATGTCAGTAAGCACATACTGAATATTAACAGAGCAGCCCTTTTCCAGAACTTTCCCAGGATAGAGCAATTTAAACACAATTGCCTGCCATGTACTATAGATTATATCTGGGGAGCATGAAAGCAAGGCAGAGGCCATATCCAGATTCAGGGGACAGTGGGGACAGCATTGAGCACGTCCTTTCACCAGAATGGGTTCTCCAGCTATGTTCCAACATCCAACAAGAATACACATGTCTCATACAGTGAATGTAGATGTTTGTCACGGGAGGCATGAAATCACGTCCAAGTAAACCAGGGAACAGAATGCACCTGAGGTAAAAGGCCCTCTGCCCTTTTTCCCTGAAGCGTCTCTGATATTCCCCCAAAGTATTGCTCACCGTGAGTCATTCTTTTGACCGTGTTCCGACAACTATCCACAGCAGCAGATAAGCTCTTAGGTTGGCCTATTTGACTTCTTCCATTTAAGTTCCATAAGAAGTCAGCACTACTTGTAGCTACTTCTCAGTCCAGCTTAAGGATCATGGGCAGTGGGGCAGGAGCATGCCTGGCCTGAAGCCCTGCCAGGTCCCACCTTCCCCCAATACGAGACTTGATTTTCCATTTGCAGTTCCCAGGAGATGCCTCCTAGAATTTCATGTGCTGCAGAAGCTCGCAGAGAAGATGGCAGTGCAGGATGTCCAGGTTCAAAACACTGAAAATACAGCCTGGTCTATGCTTTTCTAGGAACAACCAATCCACAGTTATCATTACAGGCCTGGAACCATGTTTCTGAGGTCACTTGAGTGAAAGACGTACACATATATGTACCTACATGTATATAAGTATTGTAATAGTCAGAACTCTCTAGATGAACAGAACCAATAAGGTAAATACATATTAAACAAGGTTTTATTGGATTGGATTACATAATACTGATTGAGTAGTCCCGCAATGGCTGTCTTCACAGTGGAGAGGCTGCAAACCAGGGAGCTGAAATCCAGTCCATGAGGCTGGGTTCCTCTGAGTCTTAAGTTGGTGCTGAAAGCCTAGAGGATGCCTAGAGACTGGTCTTTGGTCTTCAGTCCCTGATGGAAGCCCAAAGAGGCTGGGTTCTGATATCCAAAGGAATGTAACAGCATCAGCTGCTGTGACAGGGTAAATAAGCTTGCCAGTGAGATATGAAGGCAATAAGGCAAAAGGCACAAGCTTTTCTCTCAGACTTCCTTTTATCTCGGCTGCTATCTGAAGGGGTAATTTGCATTTAAAGTGGGTCTTCGTATTTGAAATAAGTGGATCAAGAAAATGCCTCACAGGGGAGTCTAGCAACTCATCTCTCAGTCAGTTCTAGATCTAGTCAAGCTGACAGACAGGATGAGTCACCAGACACCATCTTAGTTACATTTCTACTGCTGCGAAGACGCCATGACCAAGAAGAAAGAGTTTATTTGGGCCTTACAGTTTCAGAGGGTTAGAGTCCATAACCATCGTGGCAGGGACATGGCAGCAGGCAGGCAGGCAGGCAGGCATGGCACTGGAGTGGTAGCTGAGAACTTACATAATGATCAATAAGCGCAGGGCAGAGGGAGGGAGATACAGGGGATGATGTAGGCTTTTGAGACCTCAAACCCCATACCCAGGGACACCACCTCCTGATGCTTCCTCAAACAGTTCTACCCACTGGGGGCCATGTCTTCAAACATAGAGCCTATGGGGAGCATTCTTGTTCAAACCACCACATACACATACAAACAGATGATGTAGAGAATATGACTTTCACCCATGGTTTCCCTCTGCTTCCCCATGCCATTAAGATAATTTGATTCTAAAATAAGCAAGCCTTGAGTATGTTTGACTGATTTAAAGCTTGGGAAAAAAATCTCACTTAGGCTATATTTTAAAATGTCCAATTGAGTAATTCATCTCCTGCTTGATTCTAAGCAGAGCATTTGTGCTTCTGTGTGCATTTGCATAGATTTTTCAAATCACTTACAGGCCTTGCTACCCAGGTTATGTAGTTGTTTTAACATGTAATAAACTAATGACATCTATTTTATTGATTTACTTTTGTTATTATTTATGTGGACGTGTATGTCTGTGTGGAGGGTGTATGCAACTCAGTGCAATGCCTATGGAGGCCAAAAGAAGGTGCTGGATCCCCTGGACTTAGATTTATAAGTGGCTTTGAGCTTCCTGACATGAGTGTGAGGAACACAGTTCTGCTCACCTGGAAGAGCAGGAAGCTCTGTTAACCACTGAGCTGTATCTCACCCCTGAACATGTTTTAAAAAAAGAATCCTCTAGTGCTATAGATTGTTCTTCTGGGACTTATCCAAAGAAATGACAGGCATTTATATCTCATCCATAGATTTATGTCTAGAATGACTCCCCCTGAAATACCATTCTATTTTTTCTTCTGGCTTTTTTTTTTTTTTTTTGGTTTTTCGAGACAGGGTTTCTCTGTGTAGCTTTGCGCCTTTCCTGGAACTCACTTGATAGCCCAGGCTGGCCTTGAACTCACAGAGATCCACCTGGCTCTGCCTCCCGAGTGCTAGGATTAAAGGCGTGCGCCACCACGGCCCGGCTTCTTCTGGCTTTTGCACCCTAGTCTATCTATGCCTTAGCAGTGTCCAAAACTTACTCAGGTGTGTTCATTATGCCTAGTGTAACCCAAGGACATAGTAAATCCTTGGTGGATGTGTAAGCTCTTCTACATAGACAAATGTCAACTATGCCATGCATTCATTCTGAACCTGCTGAGAGAATGCCATTTCACCATATGCCTGGAGGCAACAGGGTCAATGGAAGACAGACAGACGTGTGAGAGCGTGAGCTGAAGCCGCTCAACCTTTTCTCTCTCTACACTGATCATCTCAGGTGTTTGTTCCAGGAAAGCGAAGCTGACTGACACATTTTTGCTTCTGGTTATGGATCTTAGCATGGAATTGCTGCCCCTGGCTGGTTTTGTCTTATGACCTTTAGAAGCAGTGTCATGAAGAATTCCATCTTCACAATGGTGAGTTCTTTCACTGCCCATCATTCATCTCCATTTATTCATTATTTCCCACAATAGCACCTGGCAATTTCTCTGTAACAGTCATACGTTTCTTTTATTAGATTCCTCCCAAAGTATCTTGTATTTCAGGTTCTTACTGTGAATGGGAACTTAAAATACTTACAGCTGGTTATTATTGACCACTAGAAATTCTATTAAATTTTTTTTAGTCATATTGCAGTCAGAACTCATTCCCTGCTTCTTACACTCTGTCTATGTAGGCAAACACGATGTCTTGGTCCAACTTCTCAGTCTTGATTTTATCTAACCTTTGAACCATCTGTCTCTTCCCTGTCATTGCCCTATCTTACTCAATTTATTAGTGTGCTTTCAAATCCTCCCTTTTCACATCATTAGCACCTCCCATACTTTGTTTCTCATTTTCCCTTTTCGCCATGACCTCACATTCACCAATGCTCCTTTTCTGTCTTAGTGGGTTTTTAGTGCATGGCAACGTCTAGGTGTCTCTGGGTCATGTCTCCTCTAGCCTTCTGGTTTACAAGTTGCATCAGTGTCTTGTGTTTGCACATCACAGAAATTCTGTCCACACCCTGAGGCTACCACCTAGAAGCTTCCACTTCTTGTCTTTGCTGTCCTTCTGTCCATTCCCCAGGACCTTCACATACACAGGGTCCCAACTTCGATTGTGTTAGCTTTTACTGACAGCCACATGTGGCTGTGACTCACAGAGTTATGCAGAAATCTCAGTCAGATAATCATCTAGATGGTCATAGCCTCCCAGCTTTGAGAGGTTTTCTGTTGTTGTAATAGTTTTTTATTTTATTTTATTTTTTTTAATAAAAACGTAGCCTCTTGGAAACAGGACTGTGCTTGGTTATTCCACTAGAGCAAACAATTTCAGTTTCACTCAGAACTGAAAGAACTTAACTCTAGACTTCCAACAATAGCAAAATGTGTTTTCTTCATTTGTAGCATGTACTAGGTATATGTAGTGTACACTATGAATTAACAAAATACTTCATTTTTTATCTCTGCATATTGTTTTGGAGAAAGAATCTCATCAAACACCAGTTCTCTTGAGTTATCTTCATATGTCTGTGTATTCCAAAGAAACTAAAAAAGCATAAAATAGAAAATGTTAGTTGGTATGAGGCAAACAGATCTTATGCAGTGCTTAAGGACATTCAGAACTAAAGTCCTCTCAGGACTTGGCACTTGATAGTTTTTTTTTTCATAGTACTGCTCTCTTTAGTGCCTTTACAGGAAGAAGGGACACGTTAAACATTTTGGTTCCATGGAATTTCTACCCACATCAGTTACTTCTCTCATTGCTGACAACATTGCCCCCAGCAAAGCAGCTTAAGGAAAGAAGGGTTCAATTTGATTGTACAGTCCCCCATGATGAGGAGTGTTAGGGGCAGGAACGTGAGATACCTGATCACATTACATCTGCAGTCAGGAAATAGAGAGAGATGAATGTTGGGACTCAGCTCACTTTCTCCTTTTAATTCAAGCTGGGACTCCAGCTAATGGGAGGGCGATCCCCATATTTATGGTGGCCCATCCATTCTCAGTTAGACCTTACTGGAAACATGCTCATAGATAAACCCACAGGTATTTTCATGGTGATTCTAAACCCAGTCAAATTTATGAGGGATGTTTACCATCACAATACTACAACCACAGAATCCTTTAAGACATTAGAGATCTCAGAACTGAGTTGGAGAATGGTACTTTTTTTCCCTCCTGCCAAAAAAGAAAAGAAGGTGGCTCATACTTATAATACTAGAATTGAGGAAGCTGAGACATGAGGCTTGCCACAACTTCTAGGCCACCTTGGAAAGAGTAATGATCAATAAAGAGTTTCCAGCTAGCTCGTACTATAGTGTGAGATTCTGTTGCAACATTGCAGCAGCAACAGCAGCAGCAGCATCAACAGCAGCAGCAGCAGCATCATCATCAACAGCAGCAGCAGCAGCAACAGCAACAGCAGCAGCAGCAGCATCAACAGCAGCAGCAACAGCAACGCAACCAGGGTGGGCAGGACAATGGTGGTCACTGTAGAAGGCTGTGTATTTGGGTGAGCAAGTCCTTCTAGGTAGAGAAGTTTACTCTGGGGCTGGTGAGGTAGTTCAGTGGATAGTAAAGACACTTGCCTAGCATGCAGGAGGTCCTAGGGAAGTCCCAGTACTGCAAAACAAGCAAATCAATAAGTCATTGTAGAGCTAATGACTAAGTTTACAGGAAAAATATCATACTGGTGAAGGAAGAGCCTTACATTCCCTCTCCTTGGGATTTTTTGGTTATTTTCAGGTTCTCATATATACTGTTTTCAAGAACTCAAGGGAAAATGAATGCTCTTTGTTTACTAAAATGGGAGAAACAGTGTCATACCATGTGACAGCTGTCTCCTTCAAGTACCCAGCATCAGGACCTTAGAGCTAGTTTCTCATGCTGGGAATCATCCTCTCTGGCTGGCCCCATCCCAACACTGTAAAGGAGTCACAGATGGGGCATACAAGGTCTACCCCAGCACTGGGTGCTCAAGCAAATAGTTTTCACTCCTTAGGATTCCATTACTGTTCTGTTATTCTATGAGAGGATGACAGTCTCAAAATGTAACATGCAAGAAATATTATGTTGACTGAGCAGGTTGTATTTATGTATTTAGAAATACATATGCATATATATGTATATGTAACAACAATTAATGACAAAAGAGGCCACTAATTTGAAAAAGAGCAAGGAGGGATGTTGCTAGAGTTTACCTGCCTGACCCACGGTCAGGATAAATCTCTTTCACCTGCCAGTCCCACAGCCGCTCAGACCCAACCAAGTAAACACAGAGACTTCTATTGCTTACAAACTGTATGGCCGTGGCAGGCTTCTTGCTAACTGTTCTTATATCTTAAATTAATCCATTTCTATAATTCTGTTCCTTGCCACGTGGCTCGTGGCTTACCGGCATCTTTACAGGCTGCTTGTCCTGGCGGTGGCTGGCAGCGTCTGGCAGCCTCTCCTTCCACCTTCCTGCTCTTTTTATTCTCTCTCTTAGTCCCGCCTATACTTCCTGCCTAGCCACTGGCCAATCAGTGTTTTATTAGCACCACATTTGCCATACAGAACATCCCACAGCAGAGGGATATATGGGAGGGTTTGGAGGGAGAAAAAGAAAGGATGAAATGATGTAATTATAATTTCAAAAAAAATGATTTAAAAAAAATGTAACACAAGCACAATCAACAACCAGGGACCTCACGTCCTGAGCATCTTCCTCAGACACATTGTGATATTATTTTTGTGCTGGGTGAAACAAATTGGTATCACAGAGAGACAACTACACAACAGAACAAAAGGACTGAAGAGGTAGTGAAGTTTTGTTCCTGAAGGTCACCCTGCTCTGTAGCATGAATCTTAAAAGTTCTTATTAATAAAATCAAACCCGAGGCCAGTTATTGGGGTGAACACTGGAAGGTCAGAGAGACAGAATAAGCCACAGCTATCTCACCTCGCTGAATCCTCAGCTGGTCTTGTTTCCTCAGACTGGATGCCCCGAGCCCTCATCCAGAATGGGTCTCAGCTGAACTGCTGCTAAAAGCCTGAAAGCTTAACCAGCCACATGCTTCTCCAGGCCGCTTCTCCAGGCCAAATGCCTGCTCAGGCCAAATGCCTCTAGTTTCTGGTCCTCACGCTTTATATATGTTTCTGCTTTCTACCACCACTCCCTGGGATTAAAGGTGTGGCTTTCTGGGATTAAAGGTGTGTATCACAGTGCCTGGCCGTTTCCAATGTGGCCTTGAACTCACAGAGATCCAGAAGGATTTCTGTCTCTGGAATGCTAGGATTAAAGGCGTATGCTACCACTGCCTAACCTCTATGTTTAATATTGTGGCTGTCCTGTTCTCTGACCCCAGATAAGTTTATTAGCATACACAATATTTTGGGGAACACAATACCACCACACTGCTCTGCCTGGCCATTCAGAGACACAGCCACTTTGTAGTTTGTAGGCAGTATGGCAAGTGGGGAAGGTGCATCCTGTATAGGCAGCCTACTTCCCAGATGACTCAGATTCTTGATTTGTGACTGGGTGATTACATCCTTCCTTGCTCAGTCTCCATTAGCTTTGCTGTTAATGTGTGTCTAATACAAAGTCCGCTGCACATTCTCAATGATGACAATCTCTGTCTATGTTCTCTCTGGTATTTGCAGAGAGAAAGGCAATCTAGCAAGGTAAATATTCAGACAAAACAAAACAAAAAACAAAAAGCCCCCCCAAATAACAATGCCTACTCTCCAAAATGCATCGCAGATTCTAACTTTGGAACTATTTTAGGCAAAAGGAAAATAATCTACCTCTGGAGGCAGGGTTATTTCTATTATTAAAAAAGCCCAAACACCTTTCTAACAGCATCGACCCTGCATTGTATATGTCCCCATCTTGTAAATAAAAGCAGAGCCACCCAAATGTTGCTTTTTTTTTTTTAGCAAGTTCTTTTTCCTGTATTTTTACTGGGGGGAAGTATATTTTTGATACAGATTCTCATCACATAGCTCCTGCTGACCTCAGACTCATGATCTCTGGCCTTGACCTCCAGAGCACTACAATTGCAGGCATGAACCAATGTGCCCAGCTTATTTAAGAAATAAAAAGAAAACAAATGCAGAAATAAGTATGGAATGAGAGTTTCTCCTTGGGTAAAGGTTGGGCAGAAGAAAAAGACCAGGTCTTTAAAAAGTCTACGCATGATTGATGTGCCAGGCTATTTTTACAGCAAAGGAAATGGAAGGTCTTCACAACATCAAATGAACATGGAACTTGGGTTCATCTTAAATAAGTTCCACAAAGAAATCTCATGAACCCCATTCTCCTTCCCACATCCACTATGGTAAAGGATGGCTGGTTTAGAAGCCTTACAGAATCAGTAAAGAGGGAAGTCAGACGTGACGTCATTTCCACTTCAGATGAGGTTGTTGTGGGCATCAACCTTTCTTCAGGCATCAGCTCTCCATGGTCTGGAGCTGGGGCATGGATGATTTGCTCTAAAAACAAAAGTTTTACCAGTTCCTCACAGTGGTTGTGTGCAGTATCATGTATAACTTGTTGGTGACTAATAACAATAAGTATCCTGTTGCATGAATCTTAAATGGTTTTACAATAAAAACCTAGAGCCAGATATTGGGGTAAATGCTGAAAGATCAGAGAGACAAAGGAACAAGCCACAGCCACTTCTCACCTTGCCAACTCCATGAATCCTCTAACTGAGTGCTTCTGAGTCCTCAGCCGAAAGGCTCTAGTTCCTGTCTCCTCATGCCTTATATGCCTCTCACTGCCCAGCCATTTCTCTTTCTGTCTCAACCTTCCTAGTGCTGGAATTAATGGTGTGTGCACTTCCCGAATACTGGGGTTAAAGGTATGTGCCACCACTGTCTAGCTCTGTTTCTCTCCTAGACTAAGTCAATCTCATGTAGAGCAGTGTGGCCTTGAACTCACAGAGATCCGGATGGATCTCTGCCTCCTGAGTGCTAGGATTACAGGCGTGTGCCACCACTGCCTGGCTTCTGTGGTTAACTAGTGGCTGGCTCTGTCCTCCGATCTTCAGGCAAATTTTATTAGAGACAGCAAAATATCACCACAGTATTATTGGAAAGTTTGAAAAGCAAAACTCTATTTTCCTTGAGTGCAGTATGGTAAAAGTAAGATTTACAATTGAGTTCTGTATTAATGAACATTTATTCAGTGTTTGATGTGTGCCAGTTTGTGTTGTAGGCTTTGGGCATTACTCGGGAGAAAAAGCCTTTGTTCTCTGGACCCTGTATGTGAGCCAGGCAGGACAGACCATAACCAAGACAGCCACTCTCTGATTAAGGTAACTTTAAGAGAGGATATTTGCATGTTGGCATTAAAATTGGTAACAGAATGGCAAGACAATTGTGTGACTCAGGTCAGGTCCTCAGAGAAGGCGGCTGAGAGGAAGTGGCAACGGAGCTGAGCTCTGCAACAGCCCAAGGCGGGAGAGAGTAGAAAATGCTCTACACAGCAACTTCCAGATCAGAGCAAGTGTGGCAGTCACTGGGCGTGAGAGTCAATGGGCACGAGGGTCAATCCCTTGCTTGTGAAGTACATCTGAGCACACCCCAGAGGACACACATGTTCCTGTCTGAACAGTACAAGCCTGGAACAAAAGGGTGAAACATGGCTTTTACTTGTTAGATACCTGAGGAGAAGCTGGGTTGGGCATTTGTGTTTGATTCTCTTTATTTGGCAATACCCTGTTCAGCTAAAGGGGACATTGCTACTTAAATTATGTAAATGCCTGTCAATGACAATTTTGTTTGAATTTTCCAGATTCCCCTTGTTTTCCAAGGTGAGTACTTTCAGGTGTTGAGACATCTGAGGTAAGCTCAGGACAGACACCAAGTCAGATCATATTGACAGTTCTAGCCGGGTCACTCTCAGAGAACAACTCCCCGTGCTCATGACAGCTTCTGGGCGGCTGAACCACTCCTCTCTGCACGATGCATAGGCTTGCTGCTCTTTTTAGAGAAACGGTTACTTCAAGCAGAATTACCGGAGCAGCACCCTTGCTGTTGCAATAGCCTCTCATTTCCAATGCCGAGTCTGCTTAACACGTTAGCATTTCAAAATGTGCACAGCAAATGCATAATAGTAGTTATCCAAATAAACAACGTGAAGCATTCTAGGCTAGAGACAGAGAGGACTGGTCTCTCTAAAAGTTCATCTGTTGGAGTTGGAGAGGTGGCTCAGTGGTTAAGAGCTCTTACTGCTCCTGCAGAGGACCAGGATTCAGTTCCCTTCACCCTCCTGGCGGTTCACACTATATCTCCAGGTCCAGGGTCTGACACTGTATTCTGAACTATGCAAACACTGTGTGCAGGTGTACACAGACATACACACAAGCAAACACTCATACACAGAAAATACAAATAAACATTTTAAACATCCACTCGTGTTAAAACAAGTGTTGGATGTTTGTAGCATGAATCTTAAAGAGTCTTATTAATAAAATCAAACCTGAGGCCAGTTATTGGGGTGAACACTGGAAGGTCAGAGAGACAGAATAAGCCACAGCTATCTCCCCTTGCCGGATCCTCAGCTGGTTTTGCTTCCTCAGACTGGAAGCCTCTATGTCCTCATGTCCAAATGACTCTCAGCTGAACTGCTGTTAGAAGCCTGAATGCTTAACCAGGCCAAATGCTTCTCCAGGCCAAATGCTTCTCCAGGCCAAAGGCTCTCCAGGGCAAATGCCTCTCCAGGGCAAATGCCTCTAGTTTCTGGTCCTCACGCTTTATATACCTTTCTGCTTTCTACCACCACTCCCTGAGATTAAAGGTGTGGCTTTCTGGGATTAAAGGTGTGTATCACCGTGCCTGGCCGTTTCCAATGTGGCCTTGAACTCACAGAGATCCAGAGGGATTTCTGTCTCTGGAATGCTAGGATTAAAGGCGTATGCTACCACTGCCTAACCTCTATGTTTAATATTGTGGCTGTCCTGTTCTCTGACCCCAGATAAGTTTATTAGCATACACAATATTTTGGGGAACACAATACCCCCACAGATGTTGGCTGAAATGACCTCATAATGTTTGTGAGTACATTAGTGTTAGAAAGCAATTTGGCAATTCATCTCAACAGTTCTAAAAATGTTGCCTCCTCTAATGCATATATTTTACCCAGAGAAATATAAAAAAAAAAGATATTCCCTGACACGATCATTGCTTTTATGACATTGTCTACAATACACAGGGCTAAAATGAAATGGAGTCCCTTCAAGTAAGGACTAATGGCAGATCACCTCTGGAAGGGAATCTTGATAAGCCATTATGCTGACATTTAAATTAATGCTTAGATGATGATCAGGCTTCATGGAAAAAATCTAAGTGGTAACATTTAAGCCAATAAAGCAGGAAGGAATGAGGCTAGCTACAATAGCCTTTATAATATACTAACCCTGACAGCACTTTAAAAATCCTATCAACACATTTGAAGCTGGCAAGGTGTTGCTCCGTTAGTATATTGAACATTTTCTTTTGATGTTTTGCTGTCCACCACATTCTCATAATAAACACAGCACACCTTAGTAGAGACTTTGTCTGGAGACCCACTTTGATCTTGGCGTTGAACATATCTTTCCTGGGGTCCTTTCTTCTGCTCACGAGACAACCTTGCTCTGAAAAGGGGAAGGAAGGGCTGAGGCAGCCAGGAAGAAGATAAGGTGGGAACTTTCTATAGTATGTGCTTTGCCCAGCCATGTGGATGCGGTGGCCTACCTCCTACGGGAGCTCCCCCTCAGAGTCTGCAAGGGGGACAGTGTCATGGCCAAAGGCTGCAGAGGGCCTGAAGTGAGAAGCCTTCCACTTGCCGCATTTGGGGAGCTGCAACTTATGCCACAACTGTAAGAGAATTTCCAGGGGCCAGCCAAAAGGCCATGGGAGAGGTTTGATTCTTCAGCATAGAGACACCAAAAATAATCCTACTTCCTCTCTATCTAGCCCACAGTTGTCAGTCCCAGTGGGATGAGTGGTTTAAAAAAAAAAAAAAGCAAGACGTTCCCGCTGCTTATTGTCTCACTGGCCACTGCTACCAGAGTTAGCTTCCAGACGGTCCTGCCAGACTACCATCCATGCACACACACTAACAAATCATATGGCAATGAGGCTGGTAATAAGGATATTAGTCAGCGATGGATTACATGTGTATGCACATGTGTGAATGTTCTTACGTGCTAAGATTCACATGCGTGGTTCAGCTGAAGCTACGACACTCCCTTGAACTCATGGTGCCAGGGCTTCATGCCTGCTATGAAAACCCTCTTTACTTCTTTTTCATTTGGGGTCGTTGTTCCGTGTACTTCCCCTAATAATATGATCCATATTTTTTACAAAAGCAATTTTTATATATGATAAGTTGTCTCCAAAGGTGAAACAGAACTCCAAATGCTAGTGAACTCTAGCAAGTGAATCTGGGAGAAGGAAGCACATTTTTCATACCATGCCTGTATAAGTTAACGTTTATGATGGATATACGTTACATTATATAAAGCAGCTTGCAACTTTATTATAAGATTCTACTAACCTAACTAGTAAAAATAAAATAAAACAAAAAACAAGACCAGGTTTGTGGAAATAGCTCAGTTGGTAAAATTGTTCCCTTAGAAGCCTAAGAACTTGAGTTTGAACCCCCAGCAACCGTGTTAAACAAGCAAACAACGACAAAATAGATGGGTGTGACAGCAAGGGTATAACAGCAGAGCTGAGGAGGCAGATTTCTGAGGCTCCCTGGTCAGTCAGCTTAGTCTGTGCAGCAAATTCCCAGCCAGGAAGAGACCCTGCCTCAAAACGAAGGTAGACTGCGCCTGAGCAATGACACTGAGATTGTCCTGTGGCCTCTCCATGTGTGCTCACGTGTCCGTCCCTGCACATGTCCAGCTGGGGGCAGGGAGGAGAAGTGGGGAGGAGAAGGGGGAGGGCAAAATTAGGACTTTATTTAGTTTTTATCGGTAGGCCTGGAATTTCAGACTCAGCTACTGAAATAGCTTTCTTGCTCTAACAGTAGCTCAGCATAGAGGTGTGGAATTTTGATGGTTTTTAAATACACCTGGACAAACAGTTGCTGATATTCAGGATACAGCAGGGCAATTTACTTGGATTCCAGCTAAGCCTGTCTTGTCCAACTCAACTGTGCCATCACGCAGGTAAAATTGTCTTTGTTTTGTACAGACCATATCTTCCCCAAGTCACCTGTGACTAATGTTTTTATCTTGCTTGCTAGCAAAGCTGCTTTTTAGGCATATTTTATTGCAACATGGTGCATGAGATTCAGAAGCTATTTTCGTGTTTGGCCTGTGCTTAATTGATGGGTTTCAGTCCTCCAGATGAAATTTGTTTTGTGTCTGGACTTTGGAATCAAATTTTGTTACTTTAAAATATAGCACTCCTTTGGGAGTTGGGGTCAGGAAAGTAAAACCAAGTGCGATACAAGTGTTTTCAAAGCACACATGAATACACACACACACACATACACACACACACACCATATATATAGAGTGCCAGAGTTTTATTCTATGAAATCAACACATGTGGCCAATTCCACCCTCCAAATATGAAATTTTCTATTGTGGACATATTTAACAACTTACGAAACATTTTTAAGGTAATTTATGCTTGGGTTTTTGTACCACCATGACCACAATTGTTGAGAAAAGAAAATACGTTAATGCAGTAGTGTAAGTTGGGAAGGATAATATCCCATGGGGTGTATATTCCTATCCCAAGAAGTATTCAGATCATGAACATGAAAAAGAAAACCAGTATTTTAACATTTCTTACTAATCCTTTGTCGATTTAATAAGCCCTCTTTTGACCTAAGAGATAGCAAGGTAGAGACAGGACATTCTCTTGTGTCAGTTAACCTGAAGGAGGAGCTTTTGTGTGGTGTTCAGAGACCTGTTAGAAGGACCACAAGTATTTAAGATAATTGTATTATAGTAAATATTGTCTGCATGAGTATAAATGACATGTCCGTTTAGTGCTTTATATTAATAAAAGATTGCAACTTTTGCCATAAAAAACTAAAGATGGATCAATGGTTAAGAGTGCTCACTATGCAACATGTGACCTGAGTTTGAATCTTCAGCTTCCACATAAAAAGCCAGGCATGGCTGTGTGCTACAACCACAGTGTTTGGGAACAGATGCAGGCAAATCCTGGGACCTCACTGGCCAGCCAGCCTATCTCAAACAGTGAGCTTCTGGTTTGGTGAGCTGCCCTGTCTCAAAGCAATTAGGTAGAGAGCTGAAAGCAGAAGTTTCTGTCCCACCAGCAACTCCCAAATACCTGGCAGTTGCTTCCCAAATTACCACACAGAGGCTAATATTAATTATAAATGCCCAGCTGGTAGCTCAGGCTTATTACTTACTAGCTCTTACACTTAAATTAACCCATAATTCTTATCTATATTTAGCCACATGGCTTAGTACCTTTCCTCAGTACAACATTCTCATCTTGCTTCCTCTGTGCCTGGCTGGCATCTGCCCTGACTCCGCCCTTCTTCATCTCTGTCTTCAGTTTGATTGTATCCTAACCTTATTCTGCCTGGCTATTGGCCAAAACAACCTTTCATTAACCAGTGAGAGCAACATACATTCACAACATACAGAAGGGTCCTCCCACAACAGGGAGCAATAGAGGAAGACACTTGACTTCCATCTCAGGCTTCCACATGCAAGTTGGGGGATGGGAACACACACCTGCACACTCACATGTGTGCACCCACATATAAACAACTAGATTCATAAAGAAAAGAAAACCAAAAAGATCAAGAGTTTAATGGCATTAATTTAAAGTAATAATAAGCACAATTTTGCAGAAACTGCCCCACAGTGCCTGCGTTTGGCCCCTGACGTGTTGGACACAGTTCAGTGAGGACTCCAGCTGCCACAGGCTCAGCTCCTGCTCCACATGCCTGTGCTCTGACTACATAAACCTTCACCTCTGTTTGCCATCTTGCAGTCTGCCACTACATAGCTTGGAAGTGCCTTTGAACGCTAATGTGCATGTCTACTCTTTATTTATAGGTCAAACAGTACTCAAACAGCGATGTAGACACAGAAGTTGTGTGGGATAGATAGGTCAAACATGGTCTAAATATGACATCCTTACTATTTACAAACTGCCTAGAAAAAACAACTTCAAACACCATTGGGATATTTAAGGAGTAAGTTTGAACCCCAAATTCCAATTAGAAACATCCCTGTTGAAGAGTATCTATAGAATAGAAATTAAAATGTTAACAATACTATGTCATAAGTTAAGCAGTGAAAAAACCATGGTACCAATTGGTAGAATTAGGATAGTAAAATATAGGTAAGGGTTGGAAAGATTTTCAGATAGATTTTTTTTTAAACTTCATTGTCATAGAAGGGTCCCATGTGTGGTATATGTTAGGTATTCTTATAGATGTGTTCTGGTGTGCATAGTGTTTGTGTGTACATGTGTGCAGATACTTGTGGAGGACAGAGAGTAACATCCAGTGTCTTTCTTGATCACTCTCCACCTTGTATTTTTTTTTGAGACAGGTTTCCTAATGAACCCAGAACTCATCAATTAGGCTAGCCAGCTGACCAGTGGGCTCCAGGGCTCTGTCTGTTTTTGCTATTCCCTCCCCTGAGATTATAGATGCAAGCTATTGCACCTGACCTTGTATGTGGGTGCTGGGGATCCGAACTCAAGGCCACATGATTGTGTAGCAAGCACTTTATCAACTGACCTATCTCCATAGCCTTCTCGCCTGTGGACTTAAAAGATGTGTTCTATGAGTTACACACATGCTGCATGGTGATGGGATCTGCCATGTGCTCCTCAGAGTTGATTATAGTCTTGAGGCTTCAGTGTTTTTCCATGTCTTCAAGGAGAGAGGTTGGGCTGCTGCATCCATTAGGCCACAGCAGGTCTCCGCAACCACAGTTTTAAACTCATTAAGGTCCTGCAACACAATTGCTTAGCTCCTTGTTTCTTAATTGCCCATTTCAACTTCTTTATTGCCACTTACCTGTAGCCTCACATTTCATTTCCCAAATGGTCCTTGAGGTCACCTATTTTCCAAACACGGGGACAGCCCCAAGTGAGAAATGCTAGCATGTAGAGAAGAAAAGCAAAGGCAATCTGAATATCTACTTGTTCTGTGCAGCATTAAAAACACACTGTGCCTAACAGTGTCTACAGGAAGTTTTTAGGGCAACTAGCTAATACCATCTTCAACCCATTAAAGCAATGCTCTTGGAGCTGGCCCCTGCGTACACTCACATGTAAGTGTCTGGGTATATCTGTGGGTACATTTGTATGCACATATCCACACATTTATAAAATCAGATTGAGGTGGGATAGACTGATAGTTGTGACATGAGAAGAAGAGGTTGGGGGAAGCAGGATGTCCTCCGCTCCTGGGGTCTGATTTACATTTACTGCTAGGAAAGGAGACTTCAGACTCCACTGATAAAGACCTATTGGCTTACAGAGAGAATATGTGTTTTCCAAAAGGCATCTTGTCAAAGGCAATAAAAAACTTGCTCTTATTTAGGGCTGGATGATGCATTTCCAGAGAAAGCTCAACTAAGGACGCCATTAGGCAGTGCTTAAACAGGGCTAAATGCCATGTAACTTTGTCTCCCCCAACTTCCCTGCAGAGACCTGGTGATGCCCTATAATCCACCTCACAACTTTGTTTATTGAGAAACATTCTTTAGGTTTAATCCTGCTACAAATTACACTCTTTGGGCAATGTTAGAAAGAAGGATTACAGTTTGGTAGCAATCTTTAGTGCCACCAACATCCCATATAAGCCAACTGTGAAGAAACCCATTTACGACTCTCTGGTAGGGACACCCATTGTCTTATCAATGTGCTTTACCGTTTCCCTCATGAAGTATCTTTCTTTCTATTTTTATAAACTGCTTTGTATTTGAATGGCTCTGAAATTTGTTTCTTTGTTGAAGCCCTGAATCTTGGATGGGTGCTTCTGAAATGAAATGCCCAGGCAACAGCTGTTGGTGTGGGTTGCAGCTGTGTTCCTTTTGCTGGCTACAGAGTAACAATGCAACAGGTAAACCCACAACAGGGTGAGGAAATGAACTCTTGGCAGGATCCATGTTGATTGGTGATTTGGATTCTGTGTCTGCATTTCTCTAGTAATTTATTTAACCCTCTGATGCAAAACAGAACAGACACAAGAAGATTGATGCTTAGTGAATGTTGACAGGGGATATTATGAAACTGTTCAGCATAAAACTGGTGCAAAATGGAAGATCATGAATTTTTAAATGTTCAGTTAGCCAAAAGTTAATATCCAAAATGTAAGATTTATATCCACACAACTGACTAGTGGATTGTACATGGAAAATGTTTAAAACTAACTCTGTCCTCACCCTTGAGTTCCTGGTTACCTGTCTACTTCCTATTTCCTTATTTCCATTTTGACTCTCAGGATTCCAGCTGCAGGGAGCCTCTTGTGGTTGTCCTCAAGTAGTGAGCCCTCACACCCGAGAGTGGTCTTAACTGTCAACTTGACACAACCTGGGACTGTCTAGGAAGAGAGTCTCAGTGAGGGATGGGCAGTCCCTGGGAAATTGTCTTGACTGTCTTAGTCAGTGTGGGAAGACTTAGGGGTGGAAGTAGTTTGGCGTTCTGGATTGTGTGAGAGTAGAGAACATGAACTGAGTACTGAGCATGCATACACTCATTTCTCTAAGTCTTGACTATAGATGTGATGTGCCTATGTCTGCTTTGATTTCCTCACAGTAATGAGCTACAACCTGGAATTGTGAGCTACAATCAGCCCTTCTTCCCCTAATAGTTGATTTTTCTCTATTTTTTTTTTTTTAACCACAGCAACAAACAGGGAACCAAGACAGGCTCTAAGCATTGTCCCTTCTGCTTTCTCATCTTATATGACTCAACTTGAGTGACTCTTTACAGCTCAGATTGAAAGGACTTTCTACTCTAGGTCCCTGCTCCCCTCCCTGCTCCTGACTAACTTACCCCACTACGTCTGAAGTGGTGTAGAAGTCCTGTGTTGGCCCGTGTTACCCAGGCAGCATCTGTATCACAGCACCCGGCGACTGTCTTACGTGTACTTGCTGCACTGACTGTGCCACCCTCGCCTGTCAAATGTACCTCCGCTCCTCACTGAAGCTGGCACACTTGCAGGGCCCAGATGTACCTCCGCTCCTCACTGAAGCTGGCACACTTGCAGGGCCCAGTGGCTCTTTATGGACTGATGAAATGGTTAAGGCAGGATGCTCACACTCTGTTTCCTTAGTTGTTCACCCTAATTTTGATCGTATAGTGACTAGGGCCTGTAGTAGTTTCTCCTTCCTCGTTCTCTATAACCATGTATCCTTTCCCAGCTCACTCATGTTTTCTTTTTAAGAGCCACATATAATTCTGTTGAATGATGGTTATGGTCTTAAAAATTATATCACTTTAACATATATTTGGATTCTTTTGAAGCCTTTGTTTTCTGCTGGAAATCACATCATAGTGAAGATTCTTGACGCTCCTTCATTGTGTTACCCTTACTGTTTGATAGAATGGGTTCCTTAAAGTGGGATTTCTGGGTAATAGAAATGACCATCTGTTTTTATTATATTACATTGAATTGTCCTAAAGGATAACATCACACTGAACTCCCACACATGTGACCTCATGGCTCCCACTTTACCATCAGTACTGGGTGCTACCAAGGAGTCACTTACCAATTTGATTCATGAAAATCTATTCCCACTATTTCCATTTTAATGTCATTATTGTGAAGTCTGTGTGTGCAATGGTTTGCTATTATTCTGATTATCGTTTTTCTATGACACATTCTCTGAATTTATTTGTTTTCTTTCTTCATTTTAACAGATTTTTCAATGACAGATAAAACCATTGATAATTGCACTGATTTTTAAGAGCTGTTGGTGCTTGAATTCTATGTCCATGTTAGTATTTTTTTTCCGGTTTGGCTTTCATCGTGCAGCAGTTTAAAATGTATCTTGCAGTCAAGTCTGCCTCTGAGTCTAAAACGGGAACAAGGGGAAGGTGAGAGCGAGAGAGAGCAAGAGTGCGAGAGAGGGGGAAGGACAGAAAAGGAGGAGGAAAAAGAAAAAGAGGAGGAAATTTTCCATATGTTTTCCTTCAAATAATTTCATTATTTTATTTCTGTGATTGATGAATGTTTTCTGTTGAGGATTTTTTCGTTTGCATATTGGCTAGGCCTATAATGCCAACAATTATTAATCTCTTCATTCTTTTCTCATTACTCTTTAAATGGGCATTTATTATATATTATGATTCTTTTCTGTAAATAAATTTTGTGTGAAAGTGTTTGCATATTTCTGTGTACAGAGGTCCATGTATGTGGCCAGAGGTTAACCTTGGATATCATTCTTCAAGCATCATTACCTTATTTATTTATTTATTTATTTATTTATTTATTTGTTTGTTTGTTTGTTTGTTTGTTTATTGAGACAGTCTCAGTGGCCTGGAGCTCATCCAGTAAGCTAGGTTAGTGGGCCAGGGACCCCAAGTTCTTCTTCCCAGCACTGGGATTACTAGTGGGTGATTTTTAATATGAGTTACCTGATAAAACTGAGGAGTTTTTAATCACTACCCCGAATGCTGAATAAATGACACTGGGCTAGGTCATTGTGTTTGCATGCCAAACATTTTACTGAACAGTCTTTCAGCCTCTATGATTACTTTTAAGCTTTTTCCCCAATATCGTAGAATAAAATCGACACCACCATTGTCATATTGATTTACCTTATATAAAATTGAGGGCAATGATTACATTAGTATGTCCAAAATATTTTTTAATGTTTTTTTGAGGCTGCTGCTGATGGCAGGTTAAATCTTTTGTGTCTATAACCTGATAAGACATTTCATTCATACATTTATTCAACAACCACTGCACGTCTGGTGGTGTGCTAGGGGACAATTTTCAATGGTGAGCCAGCCAACCACCACAAGTACAAACTGTCTCACTCTCTGTGGTGTCTGCCCTCCTTTCCTGTCCCCATTCCGGTAGAGGTGCTTTCTAGCAATGTGACCACACAAGACATTTTATTTCCTTTTTTTTTTGAATTCCATTTTTTAAAAATTTATTTTAGGGCAGAGTCTTAGCCCAGGTTGGCTTACAACTTACCATCCTGCTGCCTTAGCTACCCAGGTGCTGAGATTGTAGGCATGCTCCATCATTCTGGGTTCTCTTTAATTCTTGAGTCTGTTTTTCACCTAGAAAATGTACCTGCTTTAGAGCACAGATCTGGGAATTCAGCCACTTACTCTGCCATTTAACAGCTGCTCTTTAGCGACTAGCAATTAGTGGTGCCCTAAATGTATTTACCTCTAAAAGATGCCATTCGTCTGTCAGCATGGTGGTCTCTTCTAGTTTCTCACAAATTGAGAGGTAATTTGATCAGAGGACAGAATATCAGGGAGTCCTTAGAGGAATAAAACAAAATGTCAATGCATTAAGCTCCAGGTACCAAATACATAAATTTACTCAAAAACAGAAACTGTTATGCCCTGGTAGTAATAACTCTGGGATAGGTGTTGACATTTAACAATGATTATAACATGAAAATAATTAAAATCACAAAATAAGTATCTTTTTTTTTCACTTTCTGAAAATTTGCAACAATAAAACATTAACCTATACTCTTCTCAGTAGTGGCTTCCAGAACAACAACAACAGCAACAACAACAGCAGCAACAACAACAACAACAACAACAAAAAACCCTAGCGCTCCAGAAAGCAGTTTGCAAGCTTCCGGTGTGAAGTCTATCATGGCAGGGTCCTGGGAGGCAAAGGTGGGCTGAACAAGCTTGCCTTTTGTGTCTACACCATGGGCTCATGGAAGTTCAACTTCACTTGCTGTGTCCCTGAGCCGTGGCTGCCAATCCGAATGCCTTCGGCCACTTCTCGTCTCTTCTTGTGAGAGGCTGGTGCTTAAATAAGTAAGGTTGCTTTGTTGATGCTTAGATAAATCCACTTCCCCTTTCCTTTTCAAAGAGAAGAGACAAAACCAGCCCTCTGCCATTTGTTTTTGGACTCAGAACTTGTCCTTTTTGGTCTGTGTGGATGGTGTGAGCATGTGCCTGATAGACGTCAGGTCTTAGGGACCTGTGAAGAGACACCGTGACCATAGCAAGTCTTATATCTTATAAGGAAAACATTTAATTGGGGCTGGCATACAGTTCAGAGGTCAGTCCATTATCATCATAGTGGGGAATATGGTGGCATGCAGGCAGACACAGTGCTGGAGAGGTAGCTGAGAGTTCCACATCCACGTAAGCAGGCAGCAGGAAGACAGAGAGTAACACTGGGCCTGGCTTGAGCTTCTGAAACCTCAAAGCTCATCTTCAGTGACACACTTCCTCCAACAAGGCCATACCTCCTAGTAGTGCTACTCCCTGTGAGCCTATGGGCTCCATTTTCATTCAAACTGCCACAGGGGGTGGGGAACCAGTCAGAATCTGCCTCTGGAAAAGAGAAAGGCAGGTGTTTTCAAAACTGTATAGAAGCTCTGGAGGGCTGCAGGTTCTGGGTGTTTGGATCCCACTTATCCTGGGCCTTATAAACTTCCTGCAGCAATAAAGATATTCTAGAGAGATACTTATATCTTTCCCTTGACTGTTGTGTTATTGAAACAATGCACTCCAAGAAGCCCCCAAGTTAAACCTAATCTTTCTATAACAATATGAATATGAACTTGGTGGAGTGCCACTGAGTGACTGAATCTCCCTTCTCTGCTCTCACTGTTACTGGTTTTGTTGTCTTATGGAGAACAGGTAGCCAGTCCTGGGTTATTAGGGTGGTCATGGATTGGGTACAGACACATGATACTGCAATTTCCTCTGTACAGGAGTCCACAGGAAGTCCTGGCTTTTCCGTGTCACAAGTGTTGAACTTAGGAGTTTCTTTGACTCTTAGAAAACAAACACGCTAATGGGAGACTAGCAGATCTTGCTTGCCTGTCCCAGTTCCCAGATGCAGGTCTGCCCTAATTTCTCTCCTGGATAATTCACTTTCAGTGCATCTTGCAGGCCTAAGAGTACCCAGTGCCAGGACCCTGGGACACAAAGCTACTCTGCAGTCACCAGTCATACAGAGGCTGAGCCTCTGTATCTGCAAAGTGGCTGCATGATGATTCCACACCTTTCCCTAGAGAAGTCACAGCCAGGCAGGCTCCAGGGTTACCTATGAACTCCCCTCTTAACCAGGGCTCCTTTCTTCAGAGCAGCTGTTCTTACTGCCTGCTCTGGCCTTTGCACACAGTCTTACCGTGAAACAAACGAAGTCCAGGGCTCTGCTGCCTTTAGACTTGCTTAACCCGTCTTTGAAATCAAAACCTATGGATTTTCATTTATTACCGGAGAAGTTAGAGTCCTGGGGAATTCTACTTGGTGAGTTCTTGCTTCTTCTCTTTTCTTCAGGATGCACCCCTTCCCAGGTTTAGGCCAGTGCTCCTCTGAAATGAGTCCCACGTCTTCAATGGCTCACCTCTCTCATCATGTGTGCAGAACTCCACCATACCAGTTTCTCCCTCTTCACCAAAGCCTGCAAGATGCCTGAGGACAAGAGTTCGTACTCTTTTTTTTTTTTTTTTTTTTTTGGTTTTTCGAGACAGGGTTTCTCTGTGTAGCTTTGTGCCTTTCCTGGAACTCACTTGGTAGCCCAGGCTGGCCTCGAACTCACAGAGATCCGCCTGGCTCTGCCTCCCGAGTGCTGGGATTAAAGGCATGCGCCATCACTGCCCAGCGAGTTCTTACTCTTAATTCCAAGATCTCATGTGGTCTGTACTGATGCCCATCCCTTATTGCTGAGTGAGTTTATAAAGAAGGCAGATCCCTTCGGAGTTATCATTTTTTGTCTCTATCTCTGTAAATTACAAAAAGAAAGTCAAAACAAGCTATAAATACATATATATGTATATATATAGTATATATAGTGTGTGTGTGTGTGTATGTGTAATAAGCTACATATTTCTTGTGGGTATATTGTACTTCTGCCTTGTACTCTAAATGACTTGCATGTAATTTTCCCATTTACTCATACAACAGCCTTTGATAGAGTTTCTATTGATGTCCCCACTTAAAGAAGGAGGAAGCTGAAGCCTCTGGTTCAGGGTGTAGAGGAACAGGATAGTAGCCCTGGTCATCTGGATTCAGAGCTTGTTTCCTTACAACTTATTACCACACTGAAGTGGAGACTGGAGTCTAATGATGATGGGTCAGTGACAGGCAGGCTCACACCTCAACCAAGACTGCTTAGTTATCCATTCCCTTTGCCACTCTTCAAACCAAAATCTCACACCAGCACCCTTGACTGATGGACTTGAGGGATTGACCTTAAAATCTCTGGTAATATGAATGCCAGGAGGGATACACTGGAAATAATGTAGCTCAAGATTATTATACTGTGTATGGAATAGTATTGGTAGATGGACAGTGATAGGGAAAGGGGAACCACACAAACCTGAAGCAAGACCTTAAGAAGAGAGATAAGGCAAATAAGCCAATAAAAGAGAAAAAAACTAAATAACAAAAACATTACAGAACAGGGCATAGAAAGTAGCAAAATGGAACAAAGGTGATAAGGGGCAGAGAGTAAACTAACAGAGAGCAATCTGTGTAGAGTCACGCATTTATTATAACATTAAGTGTAAGTGAGTTACACATCATAAATAAAAGCACGGATTGTTATATTGCATAAAATAAGTGGTTCCTATTCGCTTTTGACAAGAAACTCAGTTTAAGAACTGGTGAGAGGGTTCAATAGTGAAATCTCTTACTACTCATAGAGGAGCTAAGTTCATTTCCTGACACCAATGTCAAGAGTCTAACCACCACTTGTAACTAGTTCCAGGGAATCTAGTGCCCCCTTTGGCCTCTGAAGGCACTGCATGCACACACACATACACGCAGAGGCACACACACACACATACACACACACACTTGCATTAAAGGGACCGAGTCCTGTGTTCATTGCATGGGTTGGCTGTTTGAAGCCTGGGGCTTGTGCGGGGTCACTTGGCTCAGCCTGGGAGGAGGGGACTGGCCCTGCCTGGACTGAGTCTGCCAGGTTGATCTCATCCTTGGGGGAGGCTTTGCCCTGAAGGAGGTGGGAACGGGGGGGGGGGGGGGGGAGGGGGGGGGGGGGGGGGGGGAGAACAAGGGAATCCGTGGCTGATATGTGGAACTGAATGGTGTTGTAAAATAAAATAGAATGGAAAAAAATCTATAAGCACTTACTTTTAGGTAGGAAAACACAAATATATTACATTTAAAAGCCTGGAAATATATGTAATGTTGATAGAATGGTGACATTACTATGAGGAAAAATATAGTTTAATGTAAAACCTACTTCCTTAGAGAAAGGTGCTCACAGATGAAGTGGATCCTAATTAGTCTTAATAATAAAAACTCGGAGTCAAATATTGGGGAAAAAGCTGAAAGATCAGAGAAGCAAAGGAGAAGCCACAGTCACCTCTTACCTCTCCAACTCCTCTGACCAGAAAGGGCTGAGCTCCTGTCTCTGCCCCGCCTTATCATTTCCTCCCTCCAACAGCCATATCACTGCCTGTCTCCTGTCTGTACAGATTCCAGACCTCTATGGTTAGCTAGTAGCTAGCTCCACCCTCTGATCTTCAGGTAAGCTTTATTTGTCAGAACAGAAACAAAATATCACAACACACATTAGAATCATGCAGGGTCAGTTAATGAAGAGTATATAATAATCATAAACTTTTATATGGCTAATAAAGTTCATACAGCTTCATCAACAATTGAAAGAATTGAAGGGAGAAATTTAAAAATTCATAATTTTTAAAAGTATTTTAACTTCTTTGGCCCCCAGAAAATATTAGAACAAAAAGATAAAAGAAATAGAATATTAAAGAGTTATATAACATAGGCATTCATCTGGCCATAACTCACATTTATAAAACACTCTGTCTAAAACTATAAGCACATTTAAAGTCTTCATGATTATATAACTGAATTTAGGACCAAGGAAAAAAATTATGAGGTTTTTAAAAGATTCAAAGCACACAAGGACTGCATAGGGTTAATTAGAAGTCAAGGGCAAGGATTTCTGGGTGATTCCCAAATATTTGAGAATTTACTAATAAAGGAAAAATTTAAAAGAGGTTAGTATTATGTAAAAGTGAAAACATTTCAAAATGTATTATATGCACCTAAAATGCCACTCAGAAACATAAAGACTAAAGGTTTATATTAGGTAATGGATCACAACTCAATAACTTCCATTTCCCCTTTAAGAGAACAGAAAAAGAGGGGTCATGGAGGGTCACACCTTTATTTCCACACTTTGGATGAGGAGGCCATCAGATCTCTGAGAGCTGGAGGCTAGCCTGGTCTACATAGTAAGTTCCAGCACAGCCAGTGCCACAAGTCAGATCCTACCTTTCTCCCTCTCTCCCTCCCTCTCTCTCCCTCCCTCTCTCTCCCTCCCTCTCCCTCCCTCTCTCTCTCTCTCTCTCTCAACAACAAAGGAAAGAAAGAAAGAAATATAGAAAAAAAAAACAGAGCAAATAAAACCCCAAATAGTAAAAGGATGGTGATAATGAATGTAAGAGAAAAAACCCAGGAGATAAACTCAGAAAAACAAAAGAGAAATGTCCGGAGCCATTGTCACAAGCTATTGCGGGCCAAGATGCAAATACAGCTTATAGCAATTGATAATTCAGATATCAGCTCACCAGAGGAATGGTTCTCAGATGGGATATCCTGTCAAGCAAGGCTTGCAGGCCACTGACTCTGAATACTGTTTCTTTCATCTATAATTTCACTTGAGCAATAACAGCTATTACATCTCCCCATTACCATGCATTTTCATGAAATGTGTATATATAATCTCATGATTTCATCTCAACCTTATGGGCACACATATATCTGTGGATGGTCAGGAAGAAGACTTTTCACTGGCTGTACAATTTTGATATACAGAAAATATACTAGGAGATGCTTCATAGCCAGATCTATTGTCCCACGTGGACTGTAGACACTTAGAGCCTGCTTTGTTCCTTTTGCTCAGATTAACACAGAAAATAATAATCTCTCCTCAGTCTAACATTTAGTTCATTTTTACCTCAGAGCAAGTTCAAACTAGACTAAAGGCTTTTGTAAATAGATCATAAGTTTAAAACCTTACAGTTATGTACAAGGTCAGAGTCACAGATATCTTACCAAGGTTACTATGCAAAGCATCTTTAAAAAAGTCTGCGGACAATAGACCTATGTCTCAAAGTTTGTCACTGGGCCCCGCCCCCTAATCTGGTCAGTCTTAATCCTATAACCTTGGAACCTTGTGTTGCCATGGTAAATGGCTCTGCCCTTATCATTTGCCCTAGGAATGTGCTTTTCACCAATGAGAGGTAACGCTTGTAACTTTTTTTATTGCTTCAAGTCTCGTGTATAAGAAGAATTATTAGGCTAGATGAGAAGAAGCAGAAAGATGAGAACAGAGAAAGATTAGAGCTAAGAAATTATAGACAATTAGGCCAAGAAAATTAGGAGAACGGCAGAAGAGTAGAGACATGCAGCACAGTATGGTGTGAGCAGATTCATCTCTTTACCCTCAGATCCTTTGGACTTCCCTCGCTTGCTGTAGCCTTTTTTGAACCCGGAAAGAGGCCTTTAAGGCTGGCCCTTAAAGGACCTTATTAGAGAAAATCCATAAGATAAAAGTTTGGTCCCTTGGAATTATTAAAACTGGTAAACATATACATAGATTAACCAGTACAAAAAAAGCATATAAATGATAAATACTAAGAATAAAGAAGAAACATTATCTGACTGTAAATTGTATTATATTATAATATACTATTGTAAATAGTAAAGGACAAGCAAGTATTCTTTCTTTCTTTTATTTTACATACCAACAACAGTTTCCCCTCCCTCCTCTCCTTCCGTTCCCTTCTCCCACCTCCCTTCTCCCCTGCCCTCCATCACTCCTTCTCCCTCCCCATTCAGATGGGGTAAGGTCTCCCCTGGGAATCCACAAAGCATGACACATCAAGTTAAGCAAATATTATTAGCTTGATCTTACTAATTTGACTAGACAAATCAGATAGATTCGTTGAAATTCGTGAACTGCCCAATCGAACCAAACAGAAAGACATAAACTACAAAATATTTGCATCTATAATACTATAGAAATTGAGAACTTCAAACTCAGATGGCTGCACTGGTGAATTTTACTAAACATTTAGGATATGACAGCAGTTGTATTAACACACACTCCTTTCTGTTAATCTCTGAGAGAAAAGGCTGCTTGGATGATTGTCCTTGGAGGCCTATGTTTTTCTAATTACAAAGTTAGCTGTTCCATCACATGGGAAGAAATCTACCTCTTCCTAACACAGATATGTAAATTCTTGAATCTATTCATCAATCAATTTATCAAAACTCCATTATGACCAAACAGAGATTATGTGGGAAATGGAACACCCAGACACTAATCAATGTAATTCAATGTTTGAAAGAGACTCACAAAGTGGTCATCCCAACAGATCGACCCAAAGTTTTGATAAAAGTCCACAGGTATAATCCAGACATAATGCTCTTCAAATCAAAAAGAAGAAGAAACATTTTATCTGGACAAAGGCCTTTAGCTACACAGCTGTCTGTGATGGTGGGAGACTGAATGTCTCCCTTTGAGGGCACAGAAAAAGAAGCAGTGACCCCCATACCATTTCTCTGAGTATTCTAAGAGAGAATCTAGCCAGAGCAATGAAGCAATGGAAACCAAAGTTAGGAAAGATCTGGAAAGATAGAAATAGAATTTTCTTTATTTGGAGGCAGGATAATTTGAGTGTAAAATAGTTCAGGACCTACTAAAACAATACTAGAGTGAATAACCCAGCGTAGTCAGGCTGTAGGGCCAGTATACAAAATCAACTGGTTCTTTATGCTAGTAGCAGTCAACTGCAAATGAAATCGGAAAATGCCGCTTACTGTCAGTAACAGTCTGTAGTTTGTTGCTGCCCCGCCCTTCCTCTCCACACTTAGGAGCAAGAGTTGTCCCTGACTCGTATTCATTTGTTCCCCATTTACCTACTAACAAATCCAGGGAAATCTCATTCCTGCCCCGGCATCCCTACCAGCAGCCTGCTCTCCTAGACCCAGTGCTTCCCATCTGGAGGCATGTTGCCCCATTTATAACAACCCCCATCCTTTTTCATTTTTTAATTACGTCTCTCTCTTGATTTTCCTAATATCACCAGGGGAAATCCACAATACATTACCCAGATCATATTTCAAAACTTTTGCTGGATCTTGGGGCTTTCTTTATTCATTTAATAGACATGAACAGAGATAACCATTGAGTTATATGTATATTCTGTGGAAAGATGTGATTATAGTCTGAGGTCAAGCTATATGCTCTTACTGCAACATGGCATGTGGAAGGGGGGTTTGGGGCTTCTACCTAAGACCTCAGAGCCACTCTGACTTCCAGAGCTCGAGTAAAGAATGGGTGTGTCAACATGGCTAAAGCCTTTGGTTGCCGGTTTCTGAAGAAATGGCCGCCATCCGTGTCTTCCTGTCTGAGTTCCTGCCATCGCCGTCGGAGTTAAAAACTGCAGTGGATGTGATGAACGGCTCAGACAGCACTTGAGTTCATGTTCAAAGGCCTGCTACATTCATATCCCAAACCTTAATGTCTTTTCAGATTTGTGGTGAACCATGTTGGCTAAAAGACCATCAGTTTAACTAAAGGACACATAACAATAGTCATGTTTTGGTGTTTAGTAGATTTCAACAAACTATTTTTGTTTTAATTTAAATTTTTAAAGTTTTGGTTTTTAATTAGCCTACAGAGCAATGGGGTTCATTTCCACACACTCTTTGTCTTGGTCGAGCCTCCATGCTCCCTCAGTCCCCCCCCTCCACCTTCTCACCCCCAGTGAACTCTTTCCATTTCCATATCAAATGTATTCTATTACCCTCCATCTTCCCATGGTTCCTTCTTTTTCTTCTGTCACAGTCCCCTTTCTAGTTTCATGACCTATCACAGCACAGTTTCATGACCTACAATTGCTTGCTAGCTTCTGTACTACCAGTCAGTTTCCGTGTTTCAACTTCTGCCCACCATTTCCTGTCACTTCAGCAGGTTACTAGATTTCCACTGTCAGAACTGTCTGTGACTTCCCCCACATTCCTTGTCATCTCCGATTTCTCTCTACTCTGCATCTTCTGCTGTCTTTCATGTTTTAACTACCCATCCTGTAGCTCAGAGGCCATTGCCTCAGCCATTCTTTGGACATCATTCAGAGTTCTGTCACTCATTGGACTTCCTCTGCTTTACATGTGTGCTTAGAAATATTAGGACTTCAGAACTGATCTCACTTTTGGAGAAATGCATTCATGCCAATAAGAACACATCAGTAAACCCATGCACACACGTATGTACATAACCTGTGCATATAAATTAGCACTGTGGCTCTATTCTGTATGTGCCTGTACATGTGTGTATGTGTGTGTGTGTGTGTATGAGAGAGATAGAGAGAGAGACAGAGACAGAGACAGAGATCTGTGCATACTATCTTCAGTTCAGTGTTTCTTTTCTCCTGCTGTGGAGGTTTCTGGTGTGGGGAAAGGGAAATTTGGATAGTGAGGGAAGTAATAAGGATCAAAGAAAACAAAAGGAATCTAAGGTAAAATACTGTGGTTGAAAGATTAGCTAGTATGCAGTGTGTATATTATAGTCTCTGCCTGGGGTGTTTTGTGCTGAGTGGCCTGATTCCAGTATTACCATATCTCTGGGGCATCCCTTTGTCCTGAATACTAATAGTATTTGTTTCCCTGACTTTTCCACTCTACCTCAGTATTTTAGTCTTGCTATGAGCTGCTCCCGTCATCAATCATGCTGAGATACATGCCCGCCTTCACTTAGGCTGAGGGATCATTTTGTCTCTATAAGCAGCTTTACATAATTTTTCCTTTGATCCATTTTTGTGTAAGAATTTATTTTCCTGCTTATGCAGTTTCTGGGGTTTTCTTTCTTCATGACTGCACTCTCACATGGTTACTGAATGCATGCCAACATCTACACTTCTGCACACGTGAGCAACGAACATGTAAATTCTGACACAAGCTAGGATTATTAGTCAATAAGGATGAACAGAAAGACTATTGGCTAGTTTGTGGCAGTACAGACACAGGTGTGACTGACTTAATGTAAAGGGCATAGCAGGAGACAAGAACCCTGTGGTAGGAAATGAGTTAGCTCACAGGTTTTGACAAGGTGTGATTACAGATTGAGTCAAACACAGGAGGATGGGGGCCGGGATGTACCCAATGCAGGCGCAGATACTGTCATCGTTTTCCAACTATTGTGTTTGCAGGCCACCACTGTTCATTGTAAGGCAGCATGGAAGCCGAAGTCTGTTGTAGGTGAGTGTCTGAAGAGTATAGGTAAAGCTGAGCGCAGGGATCTCAACCCTTTGAAACTTCCAAATAAACAAAAGCAGGTACTTTCTAGATTTCTGGTTTTCCAGATGTTCTGAGAATCCACTGAGACTTTCATCTACTGAGAAGCCATCAGGGGAAAAGCCCTGTGGCAGGTGTTGAAGGAGGCTCTTGCATGGGGTGACCCGATCATGGACAGGAAGAAAGTTCATGAAGGAAGAGCTGATGAGTGAGTACTTCAGGGAGAAACTCACTTCACTGGCATGCTGTGGATGTGTCACTCTTATTACAGAGTAAGTAGTCAACACTGGCAGATTGAATTATTGCAGACTCTAGGCACTGTTTCAGAACTTGGCCTCCAAAGCTCTCCCTGTATAAATACCCAGGGAAGAGAACTTTTCATCACTCTGAATGGGCTGCATAGATGTGATTTTATTTGAAGTCTTTTGATGGTTTTATGCTCTATGAGTGGGTCCTTAGATCAAGACCTTTATGCAGCAGCCAAGTGATGAGCTAAGGAGCAATGGGATATGAGATTTCCATGGCCTGTACAGAGGATCACAGATAGATGGCCTCACGGAGGGCAGGTTGAAAGTTGAAGGGATGAATTATTCTTGTGAATGTAACAGCACAAGACTATCAAAGATAATATACTCTTACATTCCATCCAAATTCCAGTCAGAAATGGGCATATTTCTAAAGCACTAGAGTATATTCCCAATGGCATGAAATCTGTCTGTCTGTCTGTCCATCTATCTATCTATCTATCTATCTATCTATCTATCTATCTATCTATCTATCTATCATCTATCTCTATCATCTATCTATATCTACATATATCTACATATATATGTGCACACAGGTATATATGTATATATGGAAGAGCATGGTATTTGTTTTTCTGATTTTGGTTACCTCCTTAATATAATAATTCTAATAATCATTTTCTATAAGTTACATCACTGTGGTGATCTATTGCGTAGCCTAATAAAATTTGTCTGAAGATCAGAGAACAGAACAAGCCACTAGGTTAAACATAGAGGCCAGGCAGTGGTGGCACACACCTTTATCCCAATACTTGGGAATCACACGCCTTTAATCCCAGTGCTTGAGATCTCACACCTTTAATCCCAGTATTTGGGAAGCACACACACCATTAATCCCAGCACTAGGAAGGAAGTGATGGCTGGGTGGAGAAAGATATATTAGGTGTGAGGAGACAGGAACTAGAGCCTTTTCAGGCTGAGAAGTTCTAGAGGTAAGAGGTAGCTGTGGCTTGTTCCTTTGTCTCTCTGATCTTTCAGCATTTACCCAGATATCTGGTTCTGGGTTTTTATTAAAAGACTGTTAGAATTTCAAACAACATCTAGTTAGGATAGAAAGTGAATTAAGTATACTTTGGATAAGTGAATTAAGTTCCCCAACATAGGATAAATAATGGAGTATTTTCTCTGAATTTGTTAAATGTTTATGGACTGGACATTGTTAATATAATTCTTGACTGTATATATTGTATATACTTATTTTACTTATTGTATATAGTTTTTCTTATATTAGTTATAACCTTTTATTATTTTAGACAAAAAGATGGGGAATGTGGTGATCTATTATGTACCCTAATAAAATTTGCCTAAAGATCAGAGAACAGAACAAGCCACTAGATTAAACATAGAGGTCAGACAGTGGTAGCACACACCTTTAATCCTAGCACTAGGAGACAGAGATCCATCTGAATCTCTGTGAGTTCAAAGCCACCCTGGACTACATGAAATTGACTCAGTCTAGGAGAGAAAACAGAGCAAGGCAGTGGTGGCACACACCTTTAATCCCAGTACTGGGAAGCAGACCTGCCTTTAATCTCAGGAAGTGATGGCTGGGTGGAGAAAGGTATATAAGGCCTGAGGAGACAGGAACTAAAGGTTTTTCGGCAGAAGTGTCTCTTTTAGCTAGAGGCTTTTTCAGGTGTTGGTGAGGCGAGAGGTGGCTATGGCTTGTTCCTTTGTCTCTCTAATCTTTCAGTCAGCATTTACCCCAATATCTGGCTCTGGGTTTTTATTATAAGACCATTTAGGATTCGTGCAACACATCACTTTATTTTTTTCCTGCACAAATCAAATTCCACTGTGTACCCCATTTTCGCCATCATTCACCTGTTGATGGGCATCCCGGCAGACTACATTTCCTTAAGGCAATGAACAGAGCACCAGGGAAGATGGATGTTTAAGTGTCTCTGGAGGGTTTAGAGTCTTTTGGGTGTGTACTCAGGAGTGGTATAGCTCAACCATATGGTAGTTCTATTTTGGTGTTTTGGGAAACCTCCATACTAATTTCCATAGTGGCTGCCCCAGTTTACACTCCTGTCAGCAGTGAATAAGGGTTCCTCTTTGCCCATAGCCTCATTAGCATTTCGACAAATGATTTTCTAATGTGCTTGTACCAATTCACAAGTCTCCCCGGGGTTGCACTGGAGTATTAACAGCAACTGGAGTTTTTAATGCAAACATAATGGGGCATAGGGGCATCCAATTGTTCTTTAGATTTGCATTCCATTTTATCTAATGAAGTTGAGCTCGTGTCTCAACTTCTGTAGTTTTTGGTGTATTTTATGGTGTGAAATATCTGTCCAAGCCTTGTTTTCTATTTTGGGTTGTGAGTTTCTGTTTTGTTTTCACTGTTAGGGTGAAAACCTAGCTGGTTGGTAGGTTCTGAAGGGATCCTCATGGACGAGCACAGTGGCTGTCCCCGCTTCCTGATGGTGTGAGTCACCATAGCAAACTGGTTTCTGTGTCGCTGGTGTAGTTAAGGCATAACACGTGATTCTCTTCCGGGGGTGGTGGTGGTGGTGCATAGTTCCAGTGTCTTCCCTCACGCTTCGGCTCACCTTTATACTTTTTACTTTTGAGTAGTTTTGTTTTGTTTGTTCTTTTTTTTTTTTTTTTTTTTTTGTAGTGCTGGGGGTAGACTCCAAGGCCTTGAACATTTTAGGAAAACATTGTACCACTGAACTACTCCCCAGTCTAGTTTTTACAATCTGCTGTTTTGAATTTTTTTGTTTGTTTGTTCATTTAGTGTCTATGTGTGCCTGTGCGTGTGCACACAGATGTACTTATGAAGGTCACAGGAGAACTTGTGGGCATTAGTTCTTTCCTTCTGCCATGTGGGTCCTGGAGACCAAACTTGAGTCATCAGGCTGAATGGCAAGCTCCTTCACCCACTGGGTGGCCTTATTGCACTCTTCAAATGGAATAATTCATTGAAGAAAATTTCTTAATTTTGAAGAGGTTCTGTATCTACCCATCTGTTGCTTTTTATGTCTTATTCAAGAGTCTATCACCTTCAAGGTCATGAGTATATTGCTATGATTTTATTTGGAAATCATTACTAGTTTGTCTTACACTTAGATGAGAAATGTCTCTGGTATTGACTTTTGTGTATATTGTAAGTCGAGCATGTAGATTATTTTTATACGGATATGTAATTGGCCCAGCCTCATAATTTTAAATTCCATCCTCCACTCATTATTCTAAAATATGTTGCTCTTAAGTGCACACTTAAGTAGTCATCTCGTTTTAGCTGCTTCTGGAATGTTCTCGGTCTCTTGTCTTCTGTCTGTCTTTGCGCCAATGCCACACTACAGATTTAACAACTCTGGAGAGAGGGCAGTGTGAGTCCTCTAATTTAATGTTAGCTCTTCTTCTGCACAACTGTGCTTGTGATAGTTAGCTACAGCATTTTCAGATGAATATTAGGATGCACTTGCTAATTAAAAGTAACCTGCTGAGGACTTGTGTGTGTGACGCGGTAAATCTCACTGGCATTGCTTATGGGAACAGAGGTGAGCAGCTATTTACAGGAGTGCCCGAACTTAGCAGTGACTAAGCCACTGAAGAAAATGTCTCTCCTTCCTCCAGAAACCATGAACTGTTAGAAAGTCAGAGAGGGGTGGGGCTTTATGAACTCCCCCTCCTCACACTGGGAATTGTAACTGGGACTTCTTAGTATTTCTAGATCAATATGAGGAAAACCTACATTTTTATACCACAAGTCACTTAGATCTACGAGTTTGTAAACTCCCCAAGCTGTGGAGCTGTTCTGTGATTTATTTTGAGTATGTTTTGTAGTTTCCAAAATAATATTATTATATACCTCTTAGATTTTGATAAATTATGTCCAATTATTTCTTTCATAAAATTTCCTATATTTTTCATTAGAAGTAAATTTAGGCCATTGATTTCATATCTAATTATTTTTGTTAAATCCACTCCTTAATTCTCATAGGTAATAGATTTGTTTTGTTTTTCATCAGGTTGTATCTTCTGACTTCAATTGCTTACTGATTCTAAGTAAACGGTATACATGAAATGAGATTCTAAATAGATGTTGGGATGTATATTTCTTTGAGATATAAATTATGCATAAATATTGTACAGAAATTTTACTCTATATGTATAGTACAAAAGTAATTAAGTCCTGAAATGATTTTAAAGATCAGAAGGGCTAAAAATATCCTTTTGAAGGTTGAATGTTATAAAAAAAAACTTACATTATTAAGTACATTTTCACCACTCTCTCCCTCCTCCATAAAATGCAAATGAAATGCTTTCATGAGATGCAGACAGGGATCTCAAAGTTTCTATGGCTGTTTTTGTGGCTAATCTTGTTTTATTTGTTCCCTGTGCATAAACACACTCATTTGATGCTGAAATTCGAGACAACTGCTCTGCTTAAATCCTCGCTGATCTATTATGGAGGAAAATGGGTTTTATCTTCCCATGAACAGATGGTGAACAATTTGATCTGATTGCAGCCAACATTCAACTCTTGCTGCAGCTAGAGCTGCAGAGAGGGAATGATCCTTTGCTGTCTTGAGTCCTAAGGTCCATGGCACTGATAAAATCCTGTCGTTAACCAATAATTACTACCAGAGACGTTGATCATAATTTCTAGGCCTGTGTTTTTGGTTTTTACCTACAGCAATATATTCTGTCTCCTCAGGAGGACTGAATACTGTAAAATCACATGCCACAAAAATACCCCCAATTTCTCACTGAAGTTGATCATGCCCTCCAATAATCCTTTTTGATTCTAAATGTCTGGAATAGAAGTCACTAGTGATGAAGGGACTCAGTGTGATCAACACAATTAGATAAACATGTTGCAGACTGGCACCCCAGTTCAGCTTTCCAGCTTTCCAAACAAGACGGTGCTGTCGCTGTGATAAAACACCATGACCTAAAAGCGACAACATAGGTGAAGAAAGGGTTTATTTGCCTTAGAGTTCCAGAGCATAGTCCATCATAGCAGAGAAGTCACAGTGGCAGCAGCTGGAGAGAACTGTCACATTACCTCCACGGTCAAAGGCAAGGAGGAACAAGTGCAGCTGCCTGCCTGCTACCGCTCCTGCTCAGCTAGCTTCCTTCACTCTTGCACAGTTCAGAAGGAACCCATGAAATGGTGCCATCCACAGTCAGCACTGTCTTCCCACCTCAATTACCTATCAAGATAACCCCCCACACACACACAAATTATCCACAGTCCAACCTAATCTAGGTAATTTCTTATTAAGACTCTCTTTCTAGATGATTGATTTTTAAGGTGAAGCAAGTTGACAGTTAAAACTAACAAACACAGGTATTTATTTCAGAAGTGGCAAAAGCTGAGGTTCAGAGGTCCTGAGTACCCAGTCGATGTTCTACAGCCAAGAAGTGGGCTCTCTGCAGTTGGAGCACAGGCTTGCTTCTGGTTTGGCCAGCACCCTTTTTTTGCTGTTCCTTCACCCTGTCTGCACGGAGAGGGGTTATTACCTCTGTGATACACTTATCCAGGCAAACAAGGGAGACTTGTGCATGTTCTAGGGTAACAAACAGAATATGTAGGCAGTTTTTATTTCTGTTCACTGATATACTCTACTTCTAAAAGCAGAAAGCAAGAAGCCCAAGGCTGCAGAATGGGTATCAGAAGGTTGATTGTTCCTTTTCATTCCTTGTGTATTGTTTTCATTTTTTAATCTGTTTTGATCACTGTATAATACAAGTTTAAAAGTCTAAATAACAGCCAGAGGAGCACAGAAAAATGTCTAAGATATAAAAACATCACATAAATACAGGAGAGAAAAGTTTACTCAGGGAAATAATGAGGATTTACACAAGGAAGTCTACTTTTACAAGTCTCTTTAAATTCTAGCTAGTAGAAAAATGTCAATATATTTCCTATTTTGAAAGTGGTTTTGCTTGGAAAATTGAAGCAACCTGAATAGACAATTAAATTCTTACTAACATGGATCCTACTCTGGGCTAGCTGTGGGGTTAACATGACCTTTGAGTGGGATTTTCACTATTATATTTCACTGTTGATTTATTTAGCCATAATCGTAGGAATTGTACTTATTTGTTTCATTTCAATCATAATGTTGAATGTCAATTTATATTTTAATATTTTCTATAGTCTAGTTTGTGTTTATCACTCAGTAGCCTCTCAATACACATTTGCTGATGAGTTCTAGTTTTTAAAAATTTTAAAGGAAGATGTAACATTCAATGTAAGGATAAAAGATGGATAATAAAGAATAAAGGGTTTATACTGTTCTGTTATTTCTACAATATTTTCATGAAGTTGAACTGATTTCAATCTCACTTTGTAAAGAAGTAAACCATGGCTTAGAAAAGAACATTGTTCATCTACTATTAAGTTCATGAGCCAGGACTCAAATCGAAGTGTGAAGGCCACAGTATTCATATTTGGTGTTATTAGAGTGTAGCTTTACCTTTGAGAGCTTTTATGACATCCAAGGTTGCTAAAAATCAATACATCAAGAAGCATGTGGTCTTCCTGATGCAGCCAGCCACCATTTAGAAAAAAATAGTGCTTGGAAACAGAAAACAGAGGCTAGGATGGGGCCTGCAGTATCAGCCAGTGGGAAATATTAAAATAAAGTCCCAAATGGGTGAGGCTGCAGGATACTGGGTTTAAGCATAAGTCTCTCTTGTGTGAAATTTTGGAGACTTTCAATGAGTCTAACTCTGCCAATGAACTTCCCCAAATGGGTCTCTGATACGCAGTTCTGTGTTTTCATCCATTCTTGAGTTGATACCTCTTTAGGCTCTACTTCAGAGACAGCTACTTAGCAAACATTTGCATCTTCTCCTTCATTAGGTTGTTTTCCCAAACCATGGTCTTCCTCATGTTTGGCTCTTCATTTATTTAAGTGGTGGTTATTAGGGTCCTCTACATTTTCAGCATTTGATGTATATATAATATATAGCATATATATGTCAAATGTATGTGTGTGTGTGTGTGTGTGTGTGTGTAGGTGAATGACACATGCATAGTTCCTACACTTAAGAAATTTACAATTTGGTGAGGAAAATGGACAATAAACATACAGAGTAATGTAGGTGTATAAATGTATAATAACTGCTAAGAAGTAAAGGACTTAATTTCAATGATTAAAGCAATAACATTATATACTCAATAGTGTGAGAACCTGGAGGCAGGAACCACTGAGGAGCTGCTTGCCCACTGGCTCTTTGGCTAGTTGGAGAACATGTTTGAATTGTGATTAATGTTGGCCATAGATATTACCTTGATCCTTGCAGAAGTATCTACATGAAGGTGAAGGTGGCGATAGGGTGACTTCTTACTTTTCTTGGATCATTTGGGTAACTTTTGCTTCCACCCAGACAGCTATTCTTCAAAGAATTTTGACTGAAATGGGGGGCAGTTTTGAGCTTGTTCTCTCAGGGACTTTCATCAAATGAAGGCCTTTGTTGAGAGTGAGGGTGCTTTTGCTCCAGAAATGTGTTCATTTCCCTGTTTTGTTAAAGCTCAAGCCAAGTTCACTTTCTGAATACATCAATACAAATTTCCCCCATTATTCTGATTCCCTTAATGTGGGCCATTTGCTAGATGATTACAGCCTCCAAGCTGTACAACTCTTAATATTTCTTACCTTTTAAAGATAAAAAAGGTAAAATTTTGTCTAAAATTTAACATTTTTGTTATGAGGAAGTACTTACGTATTTATTTATTTGTTTGTTTATTTATTTTGTTTTTCTAAGGACAAAAATGTAGACTCATGGGGGAATAAAAGCAAAATTCAACAGGTTCTAGGAATAAAGGTAGCTTTATTTCTAGTTTAGTTGCATTAAGTAAAAATGGCAATAGGGACCCATGGTTTGCTGTGGTCCATCTGAGGGAAACATTGTAGACATGATGTACTTCTGATCTATTTCCAATGGCTACATCACTTTAAAACAGACATCATGATGGGTCTTTATTTTAGGCTGGTCCTCCTAACCCCACCGTTTGAAGTCCGTCCAGATTTTCTGTAGCGACTGCGTAGACCACCAAGATTCCCAGACATTCTCACTCCCGTCAGTCTTAGTGGTTTTATGATGTCACCTCTTCTTAGGACCTCGTGTCCTGGTTCTCTTTGGTAGAGACAATTTAGTCTCCTACAGAGATTCATTTCCCTTCTTCTGTGCATTTCTTTGGCTCCTTTTCAAATGTCTTAATTGCTGAGACAGCTCTCTTCTCTTTTGATGCTCTCTTTAAGACCTGTTAAGTCTGAGTCTGTCTTTCTCTCCTACATCACTCTGCCTGACCTTTAAGATCTAATCCTCCTGTAATATTTGGATTAATTATTACATTTCAAACTTTCTTTTTATGAATAGGCCTTTTCCCTCAAGTATAATCTGTCTACCTTTCCTTATTCTGACATGGATGTGACTTTTTTTTAAAGCATGCGTTTCTACTTAATACTAGGATTGATCTTAAGCTTTCAATCATACTTCTTTTGAAAAGATTCAGAATCCTTTTGTTTGCAAGAATTTCCTATACATTTCCCCCCATATCTCAAGAAAATGGCATGTTATCCTTAAAATGAGGGCAGTATTATCCTCTTACTTCAAAAAAGTAAAATCTACCTCTTACTTCAGAAAAATAAAATCTACTATCTTCTTACCTACGATTGACTGAAGGCTGAACTTGAGTGTCTGAAGTCTGAAGAGATCATTAGAATGAAAACAAACAGGAACCCCAGTGTTGTGGTTTGAAAGCCCATTGGCTCGTGAGTTTGAGCTCTGTATTGGAAGGTTGTGAAACCTTTAATAGATGGGGAAACTTGCTACAGAAAGTGGGTCACTAGAGGTGGGCCTTGAGTTTTTATAGCATAACCCACTTCCTGGCCACTCGTTTGCTTCCTGAATACAGATACAATATGGTCAGCTGCTTCCTGTTCCTGTCCCCTTGTCTTTCCTGCTGCAATGAACAGTGTCTACAAGTCTGAATAGCCACCCCCACCCTTTGAATTGCTTCTCATGATTTATTTGGTCACAGCAACAAGAAAAAGTTACTAATATATCTAGTCACTTTGAATATATACAAAGGGCTTTCTTGTACTCCATAGTGACATCACACAAAATCTAGCCACAAATACCTGCGGTTCACAACCAGAATGTTCAGCTGTTTAAAGGTATATCATAATGCTCACCAAAGCCTAGGATAATAAAATCCTGCTTCTAACTTCCCAGGAAATCCACACGAAGCTCTGGCTCTGGTTCAACATTAAGTTGGAAGACTATTGCCTATTAAAGCCCAGGCCTGGCTTGTGTGTCATTCAGTAAATGCTGCTTAGGTGACTCCAAGGGGAGTTTGTTTAAAACCTGAGTGTCCCTGTGTGCCCTGGCTTAGCTACTCTCTATGGATCAAAGCAGTCATCAGCTACAGTGACTGTCCTAGCCTATCACTTACTAAAAGTCATTTACAGAAACTTGTCTAGACTTAGATAAAAAACTGGTCATGCATATACAGTCTGAGCCCTTCTAAATCATCAAGGTAAAAATCTCACAATGGAAACTCCATAGACTCAATATCTACTATTCCTTTGCTCTTTGCTTCCCAATCGATTCTCTCTCTCTCTCTCTCTCTCTCTCTCTCTCTCTCTCTCTCTCTCTCTCTCT
>CABHPH010158851.1:16846-38454 GCA_902168325.1 Peromyscus nudipes | reverse complement strand
GTTTAAAAGGAGCCAGTGCATTATTCAGGGTTGTTGTAAACACTGACTTCTATAGCCTGTGAATCACAGTTATAAGAAACTGCTGGCATGGGGGAGGATTTCAGCAATGTGAGTTCTCGCTGTCAGCAAGAGAGTCACTTAGGAGGTACTCAGTGTGGGAGCCTCACTATGCTTTTCCCGCAGTAGGTGGCTGTTCCCACGGGCAGTTCTGAAGCCTGAGGGGGAATTCTGTTGTTTGCTGCCTTGAGAACTAAATCTTTGGTAAGACATTATGATGCACAGGCCTGGGGTTGGGGAGGGGTAGAATTTCCACTTAACATGATTGACATAAGTCAGAGGTCAGCACACTGGCCAAATCTGGCTTATTCTGTTTTCTTGTAAATAAACTTACTGGAGTGTAGCCATTTGTTAGACTGAGGCCAAAGACCCACAAAGCCTATCAACCAAGGCTTTGATAGCTCAGCTTTTTATCCATTTAAAGTGATTTGAAATATGCATATTGAAAGCTTAAAAGCTAATGTCCACATGTAAGAGAGAACATGAAATGTTTGTCTCTGGGTGTCTGGGTTGTCTCTGGATGACTGTTCCTAGATATATGCACTTACCCCTGAAGTTCATCATTTCATTTTTCTAAACAGCTGAATAATATTCCATTGTGTAAGTGTACCACATTTTCATTGTCTGTTCATCAGGTGATGGTCATCTAGGCTGTTTCCAATTTCTGGCTATTAAGAGCTGCAATGCACATGGATGAGCAAGTATCTCTATGATAAGATATAGAGTCCTTTGTGTATATACCCAAGAAGAGGAAAGCAGGATGTTGCTAGAGTTTTACTGCCTGGCCCACGGTCAGGATAAATCTCTTTCACCTGCCAGTCCCACAGCCGCTCAGACCCAACCAAGTAAACACAGAGACTTATATTGCTTACAAACTGTATGACTGTGGCAGGCTTCTTGCTAATTGTCCTTATATCTTAAATTAATCCATTTCTATAAATCTATACCTTGCCACATGGCTCATGGCTTACCGGCATCTTTATAGGCTGCTTGTCCTGGCGGCTGGCTGGCAGCGTCTGGCAGCGTCTCCTTCCACCTTCCTGCTCTTTTTATTCTCTCTGTTAGTCCCGCCTATACTTCCTGCCTAGCCACTGGCCAATCAGTGTTTTATTAGCAACACATTTGCCATACAGAACATCCCACAGCAGCAGGATATTGAGGTAGATTGATTTTCAGATTCTTGTGGAACCTCCACACTGATTTCCATAGTGATTATACTATTTGCACCCCCAGCAGCAGTGAATAAGTGTTCCCCATTTCCGCATCCCCACCAGTATGTGTTGTCATTTGTTTCCTTGATCTTGGCCATTCTGACTGGGTAAGATGAAATTTCAAAGTAGTTTTAATTTGTGTTTCCCCATGCTGGCTAAGGATGTGCACATTTTAAAAGTGTTTCTCAACTGTTTATGTTTCATCTTTCGAGAACTTTCTGTAGTTATGCACCCCAATTTTAATTGAGTTGTTTGTTTTCTTGATGTTCAGTTCTTTTTATTTGCTTGTTTGTTTTGGCTCCTTATATATTCTAGATACCAACCCCTATATAAGTGATAAAGATTTTTTTCTATTCTATAGGCTGCTGCCTTGCTCAAATGATAGTGTCCTTGCTATCCAAAAGTTTTTTAGTTTCATGAGGTTCCATTTATTAAGTGTTGGTCTGAATATCTGATACCCAATAGGGTGTCCTGTTCAGAATGTCCAATTTAAATAACTATAGAGGTTAGGCAGCTAGTAAAGGACCAGGGTGGAAGAGGGGCTCTCTCAGGAAGGGGAAATAGAATTTAGTATTATAAAGAGATAAAGGAAAAACTAGAATACAAGGGATAAATGGAGAAGGGAATAGGAAGACAGGGTAAAGGAGGGAATATGGAGAGAGAAAAGCCATTTGGAAACCTACTACTGTAGAAGCTTTCCGAAATGTATACATACATGAAGAGAGTTTAAATGGAGTGACCATGTAATGGGGGAGACAATGCCCCAACTAGATATCTTATGCCACCAAGTAGAACCCCCAATGCCAGGAATAGGTTACATATTATTGAATCGTTGGCCAAAGGGGTCCCATAGACCACTCCAAACATCACAGGCTATTGCCAAGGCTGTTGGTTACACTCCACAACCTTGTAGTAAGACCCTATTGCTGGAAGACACTACTTATATTATCAAATGAGGAGAAATTGAGGTGGCACCCAACTATGAATTTCACCCCTACTGGTGAATTGCATGGTGTTGGAAGGTAGTCTTCACGATACTAGAAGAGAAAGGTAACCATCAATATTACCCAGTTATAAACTCTGCTATCTACGACAGTGACCTGCCTGCAAGACATACTGTTGCAATAGTGGCACAAATGTTATGGAAGTAACCAGTCACGTTCTGATTGGATTTAAGGCCCAGTCCATGAGATGGGGCCCATACCTGACACTGCTAAAGTGGCCTAGAAACTGAGTGGATAAGTCATGAGCCCTGGAGAAAGACCTACTACTATCATTCTGCACAAAAGAACATAGCAGTGAAATAACTCCCAATGACATATTGTGTAGTGGGTAGTGGGTAGAAGTTCCAACCCCCATTGCGGCTTCGATAACTGTCACGCCTACAAGGTGGGGCCAAGAGAGGACCCTGAAGACCCGAGATCCGGATGTGCCGCTCTCTTGGTTCCTGGACCCAGAACGCTGAAGGTAGACCGAGCAGAGTTCTCCAGAGAACACCGCCAGACCACGCTACACCTTTCCCAGACCCTGCAACCTATCCCTTCCCTTGTAAGTTACCCCACAAAATAAACCTCCCTTTTAACTACGTGGAGTGGCCTTAATAATTTCACCAATAATATTGCTATACTCATAGATCAATGCACTGTTCAGCCTTCATCAGAGAAGTAGATCTTCTTGCAGTAGATGGGAATTAACATAGAGACCCACAACCAGACAATGTGCAGAAAGTGAGAGGCTTCGGGGCACTCATCCTAAATGGAACATCTTTATCAAACCCTGTCCTCAAGGCTCAGAGATCTATGTGGAAAAAGGGGGCGGAAGGAGTTAAAGGTGATAGAGGACTCTAAGGAAACAGGGTCTTACATATACAGCAGGACCAATACATATATGAACTCACAGAGACTGTGGCCACATGCCCAAGACCTAATGAAACAAATGAAATCTCAGCACTGAGAAGAAGAAGTAGACATAAAATTCCATCCCTAACCAAGAAGCTATTTGAAATTGATACCTGCCAGAAAAAGGAAAATTGTTTTTTTTCCAATGGAGTATGACTGGATATATCAACCATACTCCAGAGCAACCCCGGGCCCAGGAGTGGATGGCCAACACAAAACAGACCTCTTTTTTTGTGGAGGGGGATTTTTGTTTTATTTTGGTATTTTTGTCTTAGCTATTTTATGGTTTTGTATTTTCATTTTTTATTTTGTTTTTAACAGAAGGAGAGAGAGAACATGAAGTCGGGTGGGTAGGGAGATGGAGAGGCTCTTTGAAGCTCTCACTTGGAGAGGATTTAAGGCAGCCTAAAAAATGGGCAGAGAGCAGTACAAGGCAAAATGTGATTCAGAAACAGGAGCCAAAAGGAGATGTTCACTGACAAATGGACTTTACCAGAAGACAGTGAGTAGGTAAAAACTAAATGATGTTGGGAGTATCCAATATAATGATACCAGAGCCTCTTTAGCTGGTATTGCTTACTCTCTGAAGGGCCAGTCAGCTACAATGAGCATTCACAACGATATATATATATATATATTTCAATGGCTTTAGGCATACAATGTTCTGCCACTATTACCACCATTTCTTCTCACCCTAAATACAAACTGGAAGCTACTGTGTCCATCTCACCTAACCTTAGAAGTGATATGCCACCATTCTGCTATGTTCTTTTTCTTGGAAGCAAGTCACCAACTCTAGTCCACATGCATGGGAAGGGGATCGTACAGGCCAAGGATACCAGGAGATTGGCATCCTTGATGGTCATGCTAGAAGCTACCCACAACGAACACTATGTGACCTTAGGCATCTTAGAAATCCCTCTGAGTCTCAGATTTAATCTCTGTGGAGGATGGTACAAATTAATCTGTTTGGGCTGCTGTAACAAAATGTCACACTCCCAGTGGCTTCTAAAGCACTTTGAGAATTTTATTTCTCAAAGTTTTGAGGCTGGGAATTGCTAGATGAAGTCTGTCTGTGTCTGGCGAGGGCTTATCCCTCACAGACAGTTATTTATTGTGCCTTTGTATGGTTGGAAATGTAAGGGATCTCTCTCAGGCCTCCCTTTAAAGGTATCAATCTTGTTGCAAATGGCACTGTCCCCAAGGTTTAATCACTCCCCCCAAAAACCCACCCCCAATTACTAGCACTTTGGGGCTAGGATTTTAACATATGAATTTGGGGGGAGCATACACCCTCAGACTATGAGAGGTAGATACTACCTATCTCATAGAGCTATATTCAACATCCATGGAAGACCCCTCTGCCTAGGCCTCTGCTCATCAGCCTGACCACTGCAAGCCATGAAGATAGTCACAGTGTCTTCGTGAATGGTCCCTTAGATTCCCCCATGATGCTCAGTAGCCTCACATCTTTAGACCCTTGACAACATAAGCAGAGAGAAGACAGACATGGACAGCACTGTAGAGATCTGAGTATGATCCCTAAATCTATGTGGCTATCCTTCATGTGGAGCAGAGCAGCCCTCTAATGAAGAGCAAGGCTGCCCTGGGTGTATTTGGTCCATTGGCCCTCCTTGAGCCACTTCCAAGGATGGATCCATCCTTCCTCATTCGTTCACATTCACCACCAAGATGCTATTCTTGTTTGCTCTGTGATTGATTCTCTTCCTTCGGTGCAAATTCCTATCTCCCTCTTTCCTGCTGAGCTGCCCTGTGCAGTGAATAAGAAACAGTTCCCCTGGAGCTCTTGCATGGGGTTATATATGAGCAAGAGGGGCGCCTTAACAGCTATTCTTAAAAATTCCCCAAACTAGCCATATATTATCCCATTCTTCTCTCTCTTCATCCATCAGTCCTCAGTGAGGCAAGGCTTCATTCCAAACACCAGCTCATGGGTGTACTTTGAGTCACTGTACAGTCTATTTGTATCTTTGTATCTATTTTTAAAAAACCTATAGGATGCTACTAATTCTGATCCTTAATTAACCAGCTGAAAATTAGTTCAGATGACTGTACCTTTAAGCCAAAGATATAAATTGACACTCTATCTGTATAAAGGTGTCCAGTGATGAATATTTTGGATGGAAATACTATTAAAATGTATTTGAAATTTTAAAAAGTTTATAATACTCAACAAACCCCAAATAACCACTAAATAGCATTTTCCTAAGTTTACCCAGGGAAATAAAATATACTGTGTGTCTACCAATTAATCAAAATTAAGCTGCCAATCTCTAGGGATAATGAGAATGTGGTGAAGCGAGCATAGGCTGCTTGCTGCTAGACTAGAAACTGGGCTCGTCAACATGGGAGGCATGTTGACAGTATTTATCATAGTTTTCAAAATATACTCTCCCACCCAGCAGTTCTAGTAATTCACAATAATTAATTTTAAATTACCCTTGCACAAAAGTGTATAATCCTATCTGTTTGTCTTCATTATGGTGCTGGTTTTAATAAAGAACTGGAAACAAAGATCATCATGGGAACTCTGTCCTTGGGGAAGCATAGACAAATGTCTATTCCTCCTTATAGGGCACCAATGGCAAACCAAAGTATGATGCCACCAAAGCCCAACTTAGGAAGCCAATGAGTTTACTGAGATTACTTACAGAGCAAGGGTGAGCATTACTTACAGGAATGTGAGTGACCCCAAAGATGTCACACCACTGAAAGGTCTTGCCCTGGCACAGATGATGATTTATCTGTATCTGCATAGATGGAATCATCTTCCATAGCTTTATACTCCAGCCTCTCTTGAGACCAGAGGGTTATGTACAGTTAAGGCAGAATTATATACAATTGGCCAGAATTGAGTGTATAAAATCTCAGATGAGGGTCAAATGGCCCTCCCCACCCAATCCTTAAGGAGGGACCATCAACAATTAGCAGGTCTGATTTTGAGGGTCTCTTGCAAGCAGCCACATCTGCTTTGACAAGGATGATTGTTGTGATGCTTGCAGGATAGTGTTCAAACAAATATCCATCTACAATAGTCCAGATGAATCAATTATAGTGTGTCTCTACCCTGGAGGAGCACTAATGAGGCAGATCTTTATGAACTTACAAGAAATAGGGGTATAGCATTTTGTTACTTGGAAGAAGTAAGTCCTAGAGAAGTTATTTTTGCATGTACTTATATATGTACATATATGCATATATATGGGCTTATATGATATTGTATCAGTATATATGTATAAAAATTTATATGTATACACTAACATAGATATTTTTGGACAGGCACACACTAATTCATTAGTAGGGGTTGCTCTTTCTGTTGGAGAAAGAAGAGAATTTTCTAGAGTGTGGCAAGACTGCTTTCTATTTTATTGCATGTAGTTTGAATTTCTTATTATTATTGCTTTTGTAACTCTTATGAAACAATTTAAAATTGCCTCATAAATTTATTACAGAACTAATATATGTTTATTTTTAAGCAAAGAAAGGAAAAGAAAAATCCTGTAATAAACTCTCTTCCAAAATATCATTACCATTAATCTTTCTATCTTTTTCTACATATACATTTTTAAAATTGAATTCTGCTATATGGGTTATTTAATAAGGGACTTCTTTTGTTTCACAATAAGTAATCAGTGTGATTATTTCCTAAAGAGCTAGACAATAAACACATGTATGTGTTATTAGATATTCATTGATTGTATTCTGAGTGGTTATATAATTTTTAAGCACAAGCTTGCTGGAAACTAGGAATTAGAAACAATGAAGGTTTCCCCTTTCCTGAAAAGACCCAGCATTGGGTGAGGCCTATGGTGAAGTTCTATTAGTTGTGCACTGGTCGTACCTGCCCTGAAGGTTGTTGAGAAAGGGAATGAACGCATCTAAAGGGCTCATGAGTGCCTGCTGTCCCAGGGAATAGCCTGCTTTTCAGTCAGTCTTCTGGCTTTGTGGAGATTGGTTCCATTCACAGCTTAAGGTAACTGGCCAATATTCTTCCAGATTCTGTCATTGGTTCAGGAGAAGGAACCAAATTTGAACAATGAGAGTCACTGAAGACTTCCAGTTTTGAGGGAGAGAATTTTTTACTCATAGGCTTGACCTCTGTTCCTGACAAGAGGTATGGTCTGGGATTCTAGGAGCACCAAGCTAACACAGAACTAAATGGGGCAGAGGAAGGACAAGTGGGAGGGTGTCATGTCTTGGTCGAACAATCCGTTCTTATAAACCCACTTCTGACCAGTTCTCCATAAACTCTTTAACCTTGGTTATCCAAAATGCTCCCTTTAGATTAGACCACTTGAAATGGGGTTATCATCCATGCAACCTAGATTTCTGAGAGATGTACCTACTGCCACGGTGCTTTTGTGTAGTGGTCTTTTATTGATCTGCCTCCCCACTGGATCTTAAGCTCGGTGAAGACAGGGCCTGGGTAATGGTCACCTTTGCATCTCCAGTTCCCAGCACTGCATGTGACTGCGTTAGATGCTGAGTTTCTACTGAGTGAACAAGACACCTTGACTGTCAACATGAGTTAGCCAATGGTGCTGGCTAAGCCAGGGCTAAAACCTACTGGTACAGTCCGGAAGATAAAACAGGAGTGGGGAAGGAATTAATATTATGGGGTGCCTGCCCAGAGCTAGGTAATTGTGGTACAAGAAGTCACTGAACCAGAAACCCCTTCCCTCCTTTTGTCCCGCTGTCCAGTCCCAGACCTTCCCAGTGAAACATCGAGGAAGAACAAGACACTGGTGGAGCATTTGCACTTCTGACCTTCAGACTTGGTTGCTTTATAAACTGAAATGTGTGACTTCTTAAAACATGCCATTTTCATAGTAAAATATTTATATTGGCAGCTCCCTTAAAATTCTATAAATTGATATGTTTGAATGCAGTTACTGAGTGGTCTGAGCTAAGCGATTGAATTTGTGTAAAGGTGGACCAACAGAAGGCCGTCCCCCTCTCCACACTGCAAGCAAATCCTCCACACCAGTCACATTTTGTTTGGGGATAGAAACACTCAATAGCCGGTTTCTCAGAAGGTTCTCTCTGTTTGTGCCTTGACCCACTGTGCTCAGAAGCCAGACACTAGCAAGGGGATTGAAGTCAAGACACCAGCTCTATCCATGAGCAAATCATGTTGCTCTAGACTAGCTTTTTGGACCAAAAAATGAAAACTGTCCTTTATTTCATTTTATTTTTTTAATTAAGAAATTTTCCATTCATCCTACATATCAGTCACAGATTCTTCTGTCCTTCCTCCTCCCCCCCAGCTCCCCCCCCCAGCAATGACTATAACACAGAGGATATGAGTGTGGTCTGTCTTTGGTGTATATGGAGGCTGGTCCCGGGATTCTATCATAACATCTGTGGATCCTCAAAGTCCCTTATACATAAAATGTCAGAGTGTTTGCATCAAAACTATGCACGTACTATCCAACATGCCTTAAATACACTCCACATTACTTATAATAGCTAACAAAATCTAAATGCCGTGTACGTAGTTGTTACACTATACTGTATTGTTTAGAAAAATAATGAGTATTTAAAAGTCTCTTCATTGGCAATGTCCTTTGCCTTACAGAAACTTCAATTTCATGAGAGCCCATTTATTAATTGTTGATCTTAGTGCCTGTGCTATTGGTGTTCTGTTCAGGAAGTTGTCTTCTGTACCAATGCACTTGAGATTATTTCCCAATTTCTCTTCTATCAGGTTCAGTGTATCTAGATTTATGTTTAGGTTTTTTATCCATCTGGACTTCAGTTTTGTGCAAGGTGATAGATATGGATCTAAAATGGCAGCCTTTAGAATGGGAAAAGATCTTCACCAACACCACATCTGACAGAGGGCTGATTTCCAAAATATATGAAGAACTCAAGAAACTTGATGTCAACAAACCAAATAATCCATTAAAAAATGAGATACAGATCTAAATGAAGAATTCTCAACAGAAGAATCTCAAATGACCAAGAAACACTTAAGGAGATGTTCAACATTCTTAGCCATCAGGGAAATGCAAATCAAAATGACTCTGAGATTCCATCTTACACCTATCAGAATGACTAAGATCAAAAACACAAGTGACAGCTCATACCGGAGAGGATGTGGAGTAAAGGGAACACTCCTCCATTGTAGGTGGGAGTGCAAGCTTGTACAACCACTTTGGAAGTCAGTGTGGCAGTTCCTCAGAAAACTGGAAATCAAACTACCACAAGACCCAGCTATACCACTCTTGGGCATATACCCAAAGGATGCTCAATCATACCACAAGGACACTTGCTCAACTATGTTCATAGCAGCATTATTTGTAATAGCCAGACCCTGGAAACAATTTCAATGTCTCTCAACAGAGGAATGAATAAAGAAAGTGTGGTACATTTACTCAATGGTGTTATTACTCAGCTGTTAAAAACAAGGACACCAGGAAATTTGAAAGCAAATGGGTAGAGCTAGAAAAGATCATCCCTAGTGAGGTACTCCAGACCAGAAAGACAAACATGGTATTAAGTGGGTATTAGCTGTAAAACAAAGGATAACTATGCTATAATCCACAGACCCAGAGAGACTAGGTAACAAGGAGGTTTCATAGGAGGATGCCAGATCTCCTTGGGAAAGAGAAACAGAAGAGATTTCATAAATGGACCGAGGGCAAGTAGAGATGGGAACATGAGTGATCAGGTGGGGGTGGGGAGGATGGAGGGGGATAGTATTGAAATGGGGGGACTACTGGAATGGGGGTGACATTTCAGGGTCAGTTAAAAACCTGGTGCAAGCAAATCTCCCAGGAATCCACAGGATGAACCCAGCTAAATCTCCTAGCAATGGCAGATATATAGCTTGAACTGGCCACCTCCTATTACAAGATTGGTCCCTAGCCCAATTGTCATCAGAGAGGCTTCATCCAGAAACTGATGGAAACAGATGCAGACCCACAACCAAACATTAGGCAGAGTTCAGGAAATCCTGCAGAAGAAGGGAAGAAAGGATTGTAGGAGCCAGAGGGTTCAAAGAATACCAAAGAAAACTCACAGAATCAACTAACCTGGGCTCCCAGTGGATCCCAGAGACTGAACCGACAATCAGGGAGCCTGCATGGGACTGACTGAGGCCCTCTACATATGTGTTACAGTTGTGTAGCTTGGTCCTACTGTGGGACTCCTAACAGTGGGAACAGGGGCTGTCTCTGACTCTTTTACAGGCATTTGGGACCCTACTCCTCATAGTGGGTCTGTGGCCAGGATGTAAAATAATAGATGAATCCATATAAATAAATAAATAAACAGACCCCCCCCACAAGTCTATTCGTGTTTTTTTTTTCTGTCACAGTTTTTTTTTGTTTGTTTTTTTGTTTTTTGTTTTTTGTTTTTTAGGTTTTCAAAGCAACTAGACCAAGCTGATAAATTCATGACAGGTGAATCCTAGTTTATTGGAGAGAGGCATGGCAGAATCTAACAGATTTTACCCTAAGGTGGACTTAGAAATTTTAAAACTGTTGTCAAAGAAAATAAAGCAGAGATAATACATTCCCTAGGGAAGAAATCCCCCAGCCCCAGATCTTGGGGTGCCTAAGAAGAGCCAGGGTCACAAAGACCAATGATTTCACTTACCTCAGATACAGACCCCTCCTTTGCACCCATTTGGAGGGCTCTGCACCAGGATTTCTGAAGCATGCATCCCTAGGCGATGCCCTGGGGGACACAGCGTGGCTAAGGAAGCTCAAGGCTCATGGTTGGCTGTGTAGCCTTGTACTTACATTGATAACGGAATCTAATCAAAGATCCTTCAGCCCAGTCGACCTCTCTGATTGCCTATTAACCAGCCACCAGCAGTTTCATCAGAGAGGAGGGTAATGGGAAAATTGGAGGCAGATTGTGTTTGATTTATGAGCCAAGCAGCAATGTTTTAGTCAGCAGGAGCTGTGGATAGATGTTGCAGGTAGCTGAACGTAGTTGAGGTTTCTAAAAATTTGGCAAGCATATTGCATCTGGAAATTCTCCAATGAAACATCAGCAATTGAGTAAATTTTTACAATTCTGTGTTCCTGCTCTCTATGGCATCTCTTCCCTCTAAGCTCAATCAACATTTGTTTCCTAGTTCTCTGTTTATCACTCTTCTTAATGTTGAAAGGTTCAAGAAAAGCCCCGACCTAGCACCTGCTGTCTAGGAGTGATCGTCTAGTCTTTCTGAGGGAAAAAAGAAGACGCCCCTCTGGAGGTTTTTGCTGCTTCCATAGATGTGGGATAAACCCAGTTCTAAGGGTTGTCAGTGTGTATCCTGTACATTGAGGCAGGTACACAGTCTTGACCTTTTCATGTCACTTCAGAGTGAAGCAAACACACAAAACTAGGACCATATGCATGTGTCTCCCCAGAGTCGCTTCCTGAAAGGCCCCAGTGAACTAACTATATCCCATTGCCAAGGAAAGTGGGGAAAGTGGGGAGGAGTGGAGAAGAGATGAATGTCCGGAGGGCCAGCATTCCCGGTGTAGGGATCTAGCTTGCTGTGACTACAGCCACCTTGGTCATAACTTCCATCTGGCTATGAGGTAACCCTGGCATGCAGCCCAAACTAAGCAAAAAAAAAAAAAGAAAGAAAGAAAGAAAGAAAGAAAGAAAGAAAGAAAGAAAGAAAGAAAGAAAGAAAGAAAGAAAAAGAAATTAAGTCAAGATAATTAGTCAAGCATTTCCTGCTGGCTATTTTTGCTTAGGTTGTTTCTTTACTGACAGTCGTCATATTTGGAGAAATGAACCCAGTACTTTCTGACTGGCTGTGAATAAAACCTTTTCTTCCTTTCTTAGGATTCAGGGGCCATTCTATCTTGATGGTCCCATAGACACGCTTCATCCATAAGCCTCTTATAGATTGTGCCTCAAACAATCCTAGGTTTGTCTTCTCTTTATTCCATCTTTTGGTACTTCTACATTTGGGGGTCAGTTCTCCTACACTGGGACCATGTTTTTCTGAAATGTGCGGGACTATTTTATATTTTCCCATGTTAGTCCTTACCTATGAGCTCTCTGCAATTAGCTGCATTTCTTTAGGCTGCTGTCCTGATTCTTCACAAGACTTCATTATATTCTACATTGGAAGCATCAAGCAGGCAGATTTGCCTCTTAAGACTTTCTGTGAAGGCTTCTTGGATGTTGCTCTTGGGAGCTTCTAACAAGAGGGAAGAGATGTTCTGGGACCTTGTCTTAGTTTGAGTTTTTATTGCTGTGAAGAGACACCATGACCATGGCAACTCTTATAAAGAAAACATTTAATTGAAGGGGTTCCCTTACAGTTTCAGAGGTTCAGTCAATTATCTTCATGGCAGGGAGCATGGCGGTGTGCAGGCAGAAGTGATGCTGGAGCTGAGACTGCTACATCTTGCAGGCAACAGGAAATCAACTGACACACTAGCAGTAGCCTGAGTATATGAAACCTCAAAGCCCGCCCCCACAGTGACACACTTCCTCCAACAAGGCCACACCTACTCCAACAAAGCCACACCTCCTAATAGTGCTACTCCCTATGAGACTATGGAAATCAATACATTCAAACTACCACAGACTTCCTTGTATCTTTAGCTAAGTTACATACTTCTTTTTTTATCTCTAATTGCACTCTATTATGCCAATCATTCAAGCTGGCAAGGGAATCCTATGAATTGGCCCTGTGTAACAGTAATATCTGAGAGAAAAACACAAACTTCTTCAAGACATTCGCCTCAGCATGTTTCTTCAACAACATCTTGAGAGTCAGTGTAGAAGGGTAGATTCTCAGATTTCTATCAGAGCCCTGCCAGGCAAGCAGCAGCTGCTACAGTTCCCCGTGTGAGATAAAACACGGTCCTCTATAGTGAGGTTCAGTCACCAGCATCAGTAGTTTGCGCTTATGCAGAAATCTACCTTCACCCCTAACTCAGTTAACTATACCTGGGTCTTCTGCTTCTAGGAAAACAGTTTTGTGTTCTGGAAAAGCAACTTGCTGCAAAGAATCTCCATCCCCATAGGCAAAGAATCTCCATCCCCATTGGCCAAGAATTTCCATCCCCATATGCTGTGTATCAGACCCTCAGAACAGCCTCTTGCTGACCTGTAAGGCCAGACACTGAACCTCCAAATTCTCATTCTTTGTTTCCTAGCTGACACTAATTCGACTTAACCAAACTGTTGTGAAGCTGCTCTCCCCTTCCAAGGGCCCCTGAGCTCGGTCCATCCCTGAGGCTAAGCCAGGACTGGGTGTGGGACATCCCTTTCTTTTCAGTTTTGATTGGTTAAGTTTGCTCGCTGACATCCCATTCTGCTTACTTTCACTCCTCACTTCCTGTTTTCTTCTTCCCACCACTGCCCCTCCCTCTCCTTTACACCTGTTGTTTTGTGACCCACTGAGTTTTAGCCAGGGCCGTCAGTGTAGCCAAGGGTTTAGAACTGTCCCTTGCTGTCTGGTGGGCTCATCATTTGGCACACAACTGAAAACAGAGACCATCCTTCCCCCAGAATCCATCACTCATCAGTAGCTCAGCAAGAAGAAGTGGGGCTCCATGAGTCCGCCCTAATCCCTGATTGGCAGCTGACACGTCCAGTCATGTGCAGGTCCAGTGCAGGCAATCATAGCCGCTGCCGGATCAAGCTTGCAATGCCTGTGTCATGCCCTGAAGATACCACTTGGAAGTCCCTCTCCTTATCTCAGCTCTTACATTCTCTCTGCTTCCTCTTCTGAGCTCTCTCCCGCGTTGTTCCCCGAGCCTTGCAGGAAGTGCTATAAATGTCCTGTTGGTGGCTGAGCACTCATCTGTCATTCATTCTAAGCATCCTGAGCAGCCACGAGTCTCTGTATTCACTGCAAGGAGAAGCTTCTCTGGTTAAGGATGAGAGTGGCCTTGTGTAGACGTAAGCATTCAGACTGCAGTTTGTCGCTGGTGCATCCCATTCTTTTTTTTTTAAATATTTTTATTTTATAATTAAATTAATTTCACATATCAGCCACGGATTCCCTCATCCTCCCTCCTCCCACTCCCCAGCCCTCCCCTCCAATCCACCCCCCAATCCCACCTCCTCCAAGGCAAGGTCTCCCCTGGGGAGTCAGTCTCCCAGAGCATCTCCACAGACGGCAGAGGAAACACCTTTCCTGCCCCACCGCCAGGACTGACCACTTGCCAGTTCTCTGTGTTCTGACCTTTCTGTAGTGATGACAAACGCACATGAGATGTTAAAGTTGCAAAGAGAATGGGTTTGTTTTGGCTCACAACTCCGAAATCCCCAGCCCTGAGTGACTGCCCCACAGCATGGGCCTATGGTGAGAGAAATGATCACAATTGGAACGTAACCTTTCTCTTTAAGCCCAGGAAGAAAAATAAATGAAGAAGAGGCCAGGACCTCATAACCCCCTTCAAGGGCACTGTGGTGATATTATGTTCCCCCAAATATTGTGCACCCTAATAAACTTATCTGGGGTCAGAGAACAGAACAGCCACTAGATATAGAGGCCAGAAAATGGTGGCACACACGCCTTTAATCCTAGCATTCCAGAGGCAGAGATCCACCTGGATCTCTGTGAGTTCAAGGCCACACTGGAAACAGCCAGGCATGGTGACTCACGCCTTTAATCCCAGGAAGAGAGCCTTTTATCCCGGGAAGTGATGGCAGAAAGCAGAAAGGTATATAAGGCGTGAGGACCAGAAACTAGAGCCTGGTTAAGCTTCAGGCTTTCAAGAAGCAGTTCAGCTGAGATCCATTTGGATGAGGACTCAGAAGCTTCCAGTCTGAGGAAACAGGATCAGCTGAGGAATTAGCAAGGTGAGGTGGCTGTGGCTTGTTCTGCTTCTGTGATCTTCCAGCATTCACCCCAATACCTGGTTCCAGGTTTGTTTTTATTCATAAGACTTTTTAAGATTCATGCTACAGGGCACCCCCCCCCCCAATGATTTAAAGACCTCCCACAAGGTCCCACCTCTTAAAGATCCCCACCCTGGGAACCAAACCTTTAACACATTCAACTCCAAACTGCAGCATCCCCCATACTGGCCACCTCCTAGCCTTGTTCCTCCTCCCTATTAAAAAATAATCTATTTCTGTCTGATCTGGGCACCCAGTGATTTAGGATAAGGACACATTCACATTGAATAGAAGATACTGTTCCCCTTGAAAAGATACTTTAAAAATAAAGCCTCTCCTCACCTAAATGTGTGAATTCGTTTTCATTTGACACCCCCTTTTTGATGTTATGACTTAAAACTGAACACAGCCTTTTTTGTGATGGCCTAAGTGTGTCCCTGAGCAAGTGTGTTATCAGAACATGCTTATCAATGTTGAAGCCCTGGGTAGGAGGCTGGCTAGCTTGGTACTATCACGGGGACCAATTTCTTTCTGGGAAGTATTACCCATTTGTCTTTCATGCAATTTTTGAGTTGTATTGAGCTCAGGGGATAGAGTCTCCTGGAAACCTTTCATTGACCAGAAAAGTTTTTAAACAGCATCGTTTAGAAATCAATCCTAACTGAGTATATCGGCCCACACCTGTAATCCTAGCACTGAGGGTGTGAAGGCAGGAAAATGAAGAGTTTAAGGCCAGCCTTAGCTGCATAGTGAGTGCAAGGTTAGTTAGTATAGACCACAAGAGACTCTGTCTCAAATAACAAGCAAAATAATTAATTCTAGCCGGTTATGATGACACAATCCTAAAATCTAAGTACTAGGAGGCAGAAGCAGGAGGATTGATTATAAGTTTAATGCCAGTCTTGAACATATATGAGTCTTCATTGCAAAGCGATAAATAAATAAATAAATAAATAAATAAATAAATAAATAAATAAATAAATAAATAAATAGTCTTAGAATCCTTATTTCCTATCTAGCACCTGTATGTACATAAATTGTACACTCTCCTATTTACAAATTAACCCCCCCCAAAACAGAAAATATGAACTGATTATCTGAAAAGCTATTAAGGTGTGATGTGGGCTCTGACCATCTTGTCTTTTTCCCTGTGGTATACTCAAATATTAGCAGGAACAAACAAAAACAAAAACAAGGAAAGGAAGAAAAAGAAAAACAAATCTTCCAAACAGGAACTGGTGGTAAGCTTGCTTGATTGCGTGTGTATCATCCAGAAGAACACGCAGACACGGTTCTGTTGTCAGGAATGGTGAAGGAAGGAAGCTGGGGATGGTAGAAGAAAGCCATGCAGGTGTGAGCCTTTCCGGCATAGCGCTCTTAGAATGGAGGCCCACTGGCCAGTGAGAAACAGAACATCTGAGAAAAATTCTGATTTGCGCAAATTCACAAACTCAGTAGTTGTGATTAGGGCTCAGCTATTCCATTTTCTGGGCCTCTCCCCACTTCACTAGAAAGCCTTCCTTCTAGGGACTTCCATAGAGTCAAAACCAAAGGCCAGTGGCGACTTGTTTGTGTTACTGGCTTTACTCTCGGACCTCGGCGGTGTGTTGCTTCTGAGGCTGTTTTCAGCACCAGGAGCTGCTGGCCACACACCGCCCTTTTCTTTTGTAGTTAACTATTTTATTTACTAGCATGCATCCGTGTAATGTGTTTGGATCCAATCTATCCCCAGCTGCCTCGCTTACAATCACATCCTCCTTTTCCAGTTGGCGTTCAGACTGAAACATCCATGAACCCCTTCCTGACTCTGGATGGGTCAGTCGATCAGAGAGGCATGGTCTTCATGCATCCTTTCTCCCTCTGAGACCAGGTCTGTGTCTGAGTACCTGAGTACCTCTCAGATCTGCTGAAGATCTTCTCAAGGTTCTCAAAGATGGAAGGAATCCCAAATACTAAAATGGTATACAATTCCGTTGTCTCAAGGCATCTCCTGGCAGTTCATAAAAATGTATATTTTTATGTACTGGTCTCCAGTTCTCTCCAGAACTATGTGGACTGAAATTTAACACGTCCAGAGGTCATCTTTCCATTCCAGACACCTTGAAGGGTGTGCTCAAACCCTCCCTGGGGAAGACACATGCTTCTCCCAAAGGAAGACACCTTTGGTCCAGTCCACCTTTCTGGGGCTTTCATTGTGAACTATACTTTCTCTAAACGCAGATGTCTTATGGGACCAGAGATGTGTTCCTGAAGACTGTGACATTGATTTTTAACACCTATTAGTTACTGTGGTAACCACAAAACAAATGTAATGCCTAGCCCCAACACAATAAATTATCAGGCTCATAAAGAGAAGGATCCTACCATATAAGGCAAATTTCTTTTCAGGCTCTTTAAGTGTGAAATGCAACAAGATATTTAAAGATCATTTTACTCACAGGTAGAGGAGAATACGAATGTGTGCACACTAAATTGCAGGTCTTACAAGTGGGGGATCTAAGGAAACAGTAATTACCCTAACTCCAAAATGATACTCTCTGGCTGAAAACAGTTCTGGTGAAGTAATGAACCTGCAGAAATAATATAAAGAGTTGATCAACCCTGAAAAACTGAAGGGCTTTACTCCTCTCGCTGTATGTTCGTATGTGTTCTTCCCTTTTTGTGTCTGCTTACCCTTGGTAAGACAAATCATTTTCCCTTTTTGTGTCTGCTTACCCTTGGTAGGACAAATCATTTTTACTTTAAGCAACGGATTTCTCTTTGAGTTTCAGAAGTGAGATTTCTTTTCTTTTGCCTGTGTATGTGTGTATGGTGTGTATGTATGTGTGTGGGCGTATATGTGTGTCAGATATGTATTGTGTGTAGGACAGAGGTTGATGTTGAGTGTTTTCCTCAGTCCCCACCTTATCTTTTGAGACTGGATCTCTCACTGAACCCAGAACTCACTGACATAGCCAGGCTGGCTAGCTAGCCTGCTCCTGGCATCCCAGTATCTGCCTCCTATGCACTGGATTGCTGGTAGTCTGCCACACCCTCCTGGCATTTTCATGGATGCCGGAATGTGTTCCTCACACTTTCATGGCCCACGCTTTGCCTTCTGGACCATCTCTCTAACCAATAGATGTATATTTTTAAAACAAGCTTTGACCTCATGGTGGAGATAAACAGATCTTTCAGCAGTGGACAGAAAAGGCCCCCAAAGGGTATGAGTTTCACTTGACAGTGGTGGCCTCTCCTGTCCTATTAAGAGCCTTTGTGAGGAAAGTTGTAAAGTTGTCTGTCAGTAGACTCCTTCCTCCAACCTCTTCTATAAGGAAAATCAAGGTGGCTGCTAAGGACCAAATAAGTAAAACCTACAGACAATGGGTGGCTTTAGCAGATTGCTAGTCAATGTTTGGTTAAAAAGTTTGAGACCACCCCAAACACCAGTCAAGGTGATAGGGAGCTGGCTCAGGGAGAAAGGATGGGATGGGATGATAGATGCAGTCAGCTAGAACAGTCTCTTCAATTGTGTCTCCATAGGCAACATGCCTGGGGACAAGGGGGTGCTGGTCCAGAGCTTCTCACAGTGTGCAGAGAAGATGACTCATAGAAGGTTCCCTAAAAAAGCCTGTAGGATGCAGTTCTCCAGTACATGAACCCTGAAAATGATTGGGATGGTTCCAAAGAACCTGCATTGTGTTCGTATTCCATGGAATTTCTGTTTTTATAGTTTCTCCTTGGTTATTTAAAAATGGATGTATTGTGACTGAAAATGAACATTGTCATAAGCACACTGTCAGACACATAGACACTTTGTATCCTTCCACAATGTCAGAATTCACTGAACATGGATGAATTCACAAGTTTCATTGGCTACAACTTGCTAGATCTCTTGATAGCTGACTATGGAAAACACAGTTCTTTTATTCCAGTCTTAACTGCTAATAAATATTAACTCTCACACCACATAGTACACATTACACATACATACATACATACATGTGTTAGAGAGAGAGAGAGTTGGTTTGAATAGGTATGGCTCCCACAAACTCATGTGTTTTGTTTGAATGCTTGGACCATAGGAAGTGGCACTATTAGGAGGTGTTGCCTTGTTGGAGGAAGTGTGTCACTATGGAGGTGGGCTTTGAGGTCTTATATGCTCAAGCTACACCCAGTGTGGGACACAGTTCACTTTCTGTTGTCTGCGGATCAAGATGTAGAACTCTCAGCTACCTCTCCATCACCATGTCTGCCTGTGTGCCACCATGCTGATTATAGACTAAACCTCTGAAGTGTAAGCCAGCCCTAACTAAATATTTTCCTTTATGAGAGTTGCCATGGCCATGATGTCTCTTCATAGTGATAAAACCCTAACTATGAGAGAGAAAGAGAGAGAGAGAGAGAGAGAGAGAGAGAGAGAGAGAGAGAGAGAGAGAGAGAAATGACTATAAAAAATTAAGCCTCACATAGGCAGAAACCCAGGAGATGTGCAGATTCTCTGAACGACCTGGGCTAGATAAAGAACTCTGTTAGGGAGTTGCTGCTAGAGACCCAGCCATTCAAGCCACTGGGTCAAAACTGAGCCTAGCCTCAGGGTTGAGTTAAGTTTTCAAGGCATAATCTGAAACCATAAAGAGAAGGATTGGGACTAGAGGGGCAAATGGTCAGCCGTTTGAGTAGGCCATGCTAGCAGTGGGGAGCTAAGCAAGACAAAGTGCCTGGTACAGTTGGGAATTTTCTGCCGGTCAGTGGCCGGATGACAGGTTGGTGGAGCCATACCCACTGAGATGTTAGATGTCCTCCTTTGTATGGAACCCAGGGGATAGAGTTGTACTCTTCATTGGTCTGGTGTGTTTGATAATTCATGGGCCCGGTTCTCCTGATAGGATTTTGATATACATGTGCTCATAGGGTCCCAGTTGACTTTGCTAAATGTGTAGGACAGAGTGGCACTCTTTATACTTTTAGAGTAAGTCATCAGCCTGTGGCCTCCTGGGTGGTGCTGGGCAGGTACTGGTGTTTGTGTGCACAACAAGGTGTGGAGTCATCCTGGGTCTGCATTTGTGCTCAAAGTGGACTGAAATTCTGCTTGTCTTCTGAGGCAAGACACAGCCTGAAAACCTGTCTTGTGTACTGTGGAGTAACTTGGAGTAGGGCACAGCCTAATCTCTACAGACACAACTCAGAATGCAAGAATGTGAGATCACAGGAGAAGTAATTATTACTGGACTTGGTGCTTCTGCTGGAGTAATGGGACTAGCTGTCTGATGAGGTCTTTTCATCTCATTCCCCACAATTGCATAAGCATAAGTATGATTTTCCTGGACTCCTAGGCCATAGGAGGCCCAACTTCGGGGAGCTGTACCAGGTCCAATCACTTGGTCCCCAAAATTAAATGGCAGATAGTAATGTGGGAAACACGCAAGGGATTCTAGTCACTGTCACCCTACTGGGAAGACAAGGGGACCAGGCATCGTCATCTGTCTGTCAGGGAGCTGTCATGGGTTTCAGGTTCACAGGGGAGAGTTGTGGTGGCTGGTACTTTGATCAGCCGGGGTTGGTTGAGCATTATCTGAGGTCTGGTTCTACCAGGGCCTGGAGAAGTCATTATTACTTGAAGTGGGCAATTCGGTTCCCATCATGAGTGTAATCAGAGGTTTCCTGTCCTGACTGCCCACTCCCCATCCTGGCAGCTGCTTCCAAATTACCACACAGAGTCTTAATATTAATTATAAATGCTAGGCCAATAGCTCAGGCTTATTACTAACAACCTCTTACACTTAAATTAACTCGTAATACTTATCTATGCTTAGCCACGTGGCTTGGTACCTTTTCTCAGTATGGCACTCTCATCTTGCCTCTCTGCATTTGCTGGCGACTCTCTGACTCCATCCTTCCTCTTTCTCCTAGTCTGGCTCTCATGCTCAATCTCTTCCTGCCCAGCTATCAGCCAGTCAGTTTTTTATTAGCAAATGAGTAATACACATTCATATTCATAGTGTTCAAAGTGATTGTTCCATAGCACACGAGTGGCTGCTTCTGCTAAGGGGTAATACCCCCAGTTCCCTTCATGGAGTAATTGCTGCCACTTACAGGGGGCAGTCTCAGCATGGGATGATCCTGGGAACCATGTGGCTGCAGCAGAAAATGACTCTGCTAGAAAGTGAAAAGGTGGTGGCTCCTTCTGTTAGGCAATGGCAGGGAAACCTAGGCTGTTTCTGTGGCCCAAATAGGACACTATGAAAGCTGGTAGCTACAATCTGTTGACTATTCAGTCCGGAAAAACACCCAAGTCTTACCGTATTGTCTTCAGCCTTGGAGGGGAAGGTTATCAGTTCTAGGTGGTCACCCCTTAAACGATGACTATGTCTATGTACAGAGCTGAGTAAGAATCTGACCCAGAGACTTACAATGTGACAAAATAAAAGCACACATGTACAGCTCTATCCTGCTTTTGGATACCCACCAGGTGCCTGCTGGTCCAAGAGGAGAACTTTGTGTAGTGTATAGTTATGTGGGGTTTATTCTTATGGTTATTTTGTTTTAACATCTTCCTTCTGTTATATATACATATATAGAGATAGATAGATAGATAGATAGATAGATAGATAGATAGATAGATAGA
>CABHPH010158851.1:0-10214 GCA_902168325.1 Peromyscus nudipes | reverse complement strand
GTGTGTGTGTGTGTGTGTGTGTGTGTGTGTGTGTGTGTGTGCATGCATGTGTGTGTGGTGGTGGGGGTTGCCATTTCAGTTAATTTAGAGATACAGGTAAGTTGCCCCAAGCTCGATCTGGGCCTAGGTGAATCATACCTTTAAAATTATTCACTTTGGAAAAAAATTAAAATATAATAACCAATAGAACCATGTCTAAAGACACCTAATGTGAGGTTGTAACAAACATCCTATATTTATTAAAAAATAAAATACTGTCATGTACTCAAATCTGTTTTCACTTAATATACTTAATTATATATTTTAATAAGTTACATCTATTATGTCATGTTTACTGGCTTCTAATATTCTATAGTATTTATATATACTTTATTTGCAAAAGTGCTCATTAATGAACATTGGGGATTATTCTATAATGAGATTTAAAAGTATATCTTTCTGCACTTACGATCATTACCATCTAGGATTTTTGATACTGTGAAGTCTGGTCTTGAAGTCTCTGAAGAAATGGGTACTTTGGAGAATTGAGTTTTCTTGCTTAAGAGCAAATTCTTCAGAGCTAAGGGTACTTAGATGTAATTTTGGCTTTCCATATTATTCTTAAAAACTAAGATGAGTAAACATTTCTATAGCAAATGCCCACCCCTTCCCCCAAGGATAATTGACCTCAGTGCCAGAATTTCAAAGGGGAAAACTGAAAATAATTCTAATTAGGCACTTAGCCATTCCTAAAATTGTATTTTTAATTGGTGTATTCTTTAAATTTTTTCAAGATTTATTTTTATTTTATTTAACTACATATCTGTGGAGGGAAGGTGTGTGAGCATGGGTACGGTGCCCATGGAGGCCAGAAGAGTGCATCATATCCCCCCGGAGCTGGAGTTACAGGGGGTTGTGAGACGCCTGATGTGGGTGCTGGGAATCAAACTCAAGAGAAATGTAAGTTCTTAACCACTGAGCCATCTCTCCAGTTCTAATTGGTTTGTTCTTTTTTGTTTTGTTTTGTTTTGTTTTGTTTTTTGTTTTTCGAGACAGGGTTTCTCTGTGTAGCTTTGCGCCTTTCCTGGAACTCGCTTTGGAGACCAGGCTGGCCTCGAACTCACAGAGATTCGCCTGCCTCTGCCTCCCCAGTGCTGGGATTAAAGGCGTGAGCCACCACCGCCGGGCGGTTTGTTCTTATTTAGTGTATTTTAGCAGCTGTGAAATAGATGTCATTCCAAAGTGGGGCAGATTAAGAACATGATTCCTGATGCCTTCAAGCTTGCTAAACTATAGCGCGTGGCTAGGTGTGCCTGGATGGATGGAGCTTTGAGAGAAAGAAGAAACTTTCCTATTAGCTATGATTGGATGCCACATTTGGAGACCTGAGAGCTGTGTTTTCACGTGCACATCCTGTAAACCCTGCAAATTCTCAGGTGTGCACATGTGGTCAGTGGACCAGAGGCCTCAGTGGATTGCATCTTGATAAGTAGAACCATGCCTCCTCCTCCGTCACCACCCCCCACCATGCCTCTGAATCAGAGTCTCTAAAAAGGTCCCCAGGTGATTCTTAGACACTTGACACTTTGAGAAGCACTGTGTCACAGGACACAAATAAATCAGACTAAACAAATAATTTCATAATCCCCATCCATGCCCCTCTCTAAGTAACTAGGATTCATTTGGAAGGAAAAGATCTTTTGACTTCATGATCATGTTTGGTGGTAATCTTTCTCATTCTTACCTAGTAGTAGTCAGCATTTTGGATGATGGTCGTCTTAAAGGCTTTGGTACTCTTTCCCCACACCAGCCATTGGACAAACTACTCATTTTCCTCCATTTATGATGGGGCTGCCTCCAATTAAAACCACCATATGCTGAAAACATCATGAGTCAAAGTGCGTTTACTATACCTGACCCCCCCTCTCCCCAATGGTAGCATCTTGTAAAACGAGTCTTCTAAAATGTTATAATCTGTGAATAATTTTGACTTAAAACATCTGTATGCTTTCATGCCAAGTTCTAAATGGCCACTTCCCTAACTCACCCAATCATTTCCCTGCACACACATGAATGGCTCTCAAGAATCAAGCCCTGATCAGGTGGATCTTGACTCTAGAGGGGAAAGATATCACACTCCTCATAGTCCCTAGATTGCTGGTGTCCATTGGACCCCCCAGGCTGGGTGTCTTCGTTACTTTTCTATTGCTATAATGAGTCAGTGTTGTGATGTCTCTATGTACCGTTCTGTCTGTCTACTACATTTGGATCGGAATGGTAAGATAATGTTGCAGTTCTATCTGTCAATGTGTGGGGAAGGTTAAAAAAAATTAGAGAGGGAGGTACTATGTCATTTACCATCTTTCCCCTGAGATGTGGTGTTACTCTGCATTCTACAGTTAAGTAAACTTGGCTAAATTACTTTGGCCTGTTATACCCTCCCAGGCCCATTGTGATTTCTCATGGAATTCTCTGAGTTGTTCATTGTGGTCTAATCCTCCATTAGAATGTCCACTTGTGAGAACAGGTCTTTGTTTTATTCACTGCTTTGTTACCAGCACCTGGAGTCATATAAGGCACAAGGGAGGTGAGGCAAGAGGATGAATGTCTGCTGTACAAAGACCAGTCCAGCAAGTGTTCCATTCAAGGTCTGTCTGGCCTTAGAGACCAGATCTCATCCCACCCTCAGCTTGATGAAGCAGAGAAAGGGAGGGAAATCAGAGATGATCTGAGCTAAAATGATAGCAAGTGAAATTTAGGGAGTGTCTAATAGAGCTCTTGTACATGCTGCTTCTTAAATAGCCAGCCTGATGAGATGGCTCATTTGGTAAAATGCTTGCCATGCAAGCATGAGATGAGGACCTGAGTTCAGTTCACAGCACCCATAAAAACCCACACAAGGGAGGCAAGAGACAGGAGGATCCCTGGATCTCTCAGTTAGACTAATCTAATTATCAGGTTCCAGGCCCTAATGAGAATCTGTCTCAAAAATCAATGTTGAGGGATCTTGAAGAACAAGACCCAAAGTTGACCCAGCCTCTACAGTCACACACATGTACCCACACACATATAAATACATACACACACACACACAAAAAAAAAAAAACTGGCCTGGGGAGACTGGAGCTGGTGATGTATGGAAGCAAGGATGCTGAAGACCTTTCTCTGGTGTTATTGAAATTAATCTTGATGAGTAATTTGTCCCATTTTTATATCTTTGAAGATAATATCTGAAGCCAGATGAGTCATGCAGTTTCTACTTCCTTTATCATGTTCCCCCTTCTTTATTTTTCTCTGCATGCATTTCTATCTATAATGTCGCACTCAAAGATGCCATTTTCTGGCAGCAGCCACCCACAGTTCAGGTCTTGATGTCTAAGAGAAATTAAGTTGCTCTTTTACAGCCCTGAACCTAGAATATGACTAAAGGACTCCACAAGAATCTATTGCTTTGCTAGTTGATAGCTCTTTGCTGGATGTGATGGTTGGTTGTCATTTGACTGCATTTGGAATCACCTAGGAGACACACCTCTGAGTTTGTCTGTAAGGGCATTTCCAGAAAGTTTTAACTAAAGAGGAAAGACCCACCCTGAATGTGCATGGTACCATTCTTCAGTTTGGAGTGCTGGAATCAATGAAAAGGAGAATGTAGGTGGAGTCCCAGCATGCATCTCTCTGCTTGCTGACTACAGACGCAATGTGACCAGCTGCCTAATCCTCCTGCTGCCACAGCCAGAGCCACTGTGCTCATCTTGCCTTCCCCGCCATGATGGACTCTAACTGGAAGCCAAAATAAGTTGCTCTTGGATAGTGTATCACAGCAATAACTAATCAAAGTAATTAATACAGTGGACATGCAAATGGATTTTATATATTTTATTCTGTGAGTAACCCATAAAAATCTTAACTCAAGGACCTAGTACAACCTATCTGATCTTCCTTTACAGGAGGTATTGAATGTATTGTATTAGAAAAATAACTTTTTTTTCTACAAATTTTCCTAAAGGACCTTAAAGTAATCTCCCAACACTCAGGAGGCAGAACCAGGTAGATCTCTGTGAGTTTGAGGCCAGCCTGGTCTACAGAGCGAGATCCCGGACAGGCAACAAAACTACATGGAGAAACCCTGTCTTGAAAAACCAATATATGTATGATTGTATACATATATTGTTCTGCCCGCATTCCAGAAGAGGGCACCAGATCTAATTATAGATGGTTGTGAGCTACCGTGTGGTTGCTGGGAATTGAACTCAGGACCTCTGGAAGAGCAGCCAGTGCTCTTAACCTCTGAGCCATCTCTCCAGGTCCTTAAAGTAATATCTTGATCCAAATAAAATGCAGATATTTGCTACAAAGAGTTCCAGACCTTCTTCACTAGTTGAAGGGTACAAACAAGATTTCCATGACACATTGAAACACATGTTCACTCAGCAACACGCTTTTATTTTCTATCTTAAAATGGCTCATCAGAATGAAAAGGAGAATGGTGAGGGGCCATCCCAACATATCATTAAGATCATTTTCAAACAAACAGAAGAATCGAAGGTGGTCATACTGTGAGTACCTATGCACTTACCACCTACATTTTGCAATTCATTTTGCTGTCCATGTATCCATTCTCTTTGTGTATTATGAATTAAACTGCACAAATCAATACACTTTGCCACTCAACAGTTCAACATGTATATCATTATGTAGTGTTTAATATATTTAAGGTAAGATTTACATAGAGTGACAGACACGGATCCTAAGCTTTCCATTCAGTGAATTTTGACAAGTGCATACAAATGTGTGACGTGGGTCCTTATGGAATTACAGACTCTGTTTTTGCCCAGATGCTAATGTTTATGCTAATGACTTTTCCCAGGCAATTCCCACCCTACCTGTATAGAGAGGCAGCCAATGTTTCAGGTTTCTTGGCATGAATTATTTTAACCTGTTCTAGAAATGCATACAGTTCTAGAATCATGCAGTATGTATCTTTTGGGGAAAGTACATACAACATAGGCTTTTTTTTTTTTTTTACTCAGCATACTTTTGAAATCCATCTCTTGTATGTATGTGTCTATGTCCATAATTTGCACTCATCTTATGGTAAGTAAGTCTACTTGTGTAAGTAAATCCTACCAAGTAGATCTGCTATATGGATAGGCATATAGTTCACTCGTCATTGGTTACCTGGGTTGTTTCCCATTTGCAGTTACCATGGAAAAAGGGTGCTATGTGCATTCTTGTACACACGAGTCCCACTTGTAAGCACTTTGAAGTATGTAGCCTACTCCAGGGTCTATGCATAGTAGGTGCTCAGTTAATATTTATTGCCATAGCATACAAACTCCATGACTTGCTGGGTTTTACAGTGTTCCGGTCACTTCTGTCCATGAGCAAGAGCCGAGAAGTTAAGGAACTGGGCAGTTGGCTGTGGGAGCTAAGCTAGACGCTGGTTTTCTGGACTCCTCATCTCAGTTCTCTCTCCCTGCTTCCTAGAGCCAGACTACAGTTGTTTTGTCTCTGACCTTCCTCCCTGCATGGGCTCTGCACTGAGGCCATTGTCTTCAAGAGCCTTGTTTGTGTTTTGACAAACCAGAATACTAACAGCTATTGGGATTTCAACTTCGGTCACAGTAACTTGAGAACTTTTCTCTTCCATACCACCTTATTTGCTTCCTGTTAAGTCTTTACTATGAGAGTGGGTGGAGGGCAGGAGGAGGCAGACATCCAAGGAAGGGCAGGAGTTGAGAAACGGCCTGAGCCAATCTGGTGGTTCTTATTGGTGACTCAGTTCCTGCTAGTGAGCAGTCTCAGGTGTGGGGTCCCTAAATGTCTCTTTCCCAACCACCATCTGCCTATAATGATATAAACCAGGCTTGGGACTGATCCTATAATACTTAGAAATGGTACATTATTAACAAGGAGATTCACCCATGCAGCCTGTCTCATAGACTCAAGGAAGCCCCAGTCTGAAAGCTTAGGAGCTCCGGAAGCACCTCTCTTCACACAGAGGGCTGCCTAGTGGTCTGACAAGTGGACTCAAGAGTCAATGAAGTTCTCTACCTCAGCCCTTTGAAAATATCAGCTTTTTAGATTAATCAAGCCTGACCTCGTTTTCGGTGCAAACTTTGGGGCTTCTCTCCAATCCACACACCATCCTCTCACATCTCGCATGGCACAGTTACCCCTTTGTATGAATAAACAAACTTTCCAGTGCAGATTTAGATAGTAGAAGCTTCCAGGAAGCCATCACTACACATGTTCACTGGGTGTCTTGACATGAATACATACATACATAACTGACTCTGGAGTGTCTGATGTCAAACAGATTGTGTCCATGTATTCCCCAGTCTCCTCCCAGGTGCCTAACATTTCTGTGGGAATCTTGAGTTTTCCATTTCAGGGAATCTTTTGAGTAAGTATGATTGCTCTAGCCTCCTTAACTTTGTTGGTGCCCATCGCCGCTCACCCTCAGTGATGGCAAAGCTGTGAATTGGCAAGTCAAGCAGAGAAGGATTTACCTGGGGACTCTAAATGAACCTCTAATGCTGACGTGTGCCTCCGATATGGTCTTTGGCTCTCAGGAGCAATCCATCTCACCCAGGGTGAAAAGCTTAGATCCTGAGCCACAGCACAGTCTTTTATGATTCTTCAGGCTGTGGGAATAGCACCCAGTTAGTAGTTATTGCTGTTAATTAAATTGATAACCTCGTTGGTGCCTTGCTTTCCTGCTTTGATTAATTTTGTTGATATGAATGTAGTATGGTAGATTACTCAGAAGCTTTTAAGAACTTTATTCTGTTTATTATTACTATCATTGTGTATATGTGTTTGTGTGTATGAGTGCATAAGATGTATGTGAGCAGGTACATGTGAAGGTCAGAAGACAACATTAAAGAGTCAGTTTTCTTCCTATACCTTTTTTGTGGGCTCCAGGGACTGAATCCTCGTCATCAGGCTTATGTGGCAAGTACCCTTACCTGCCACTTAGCTAGCCCATACTCAGGGAGTGTTCACATTGTATATCAAAATGAGAAATAACAAATATTTAAGCTTCCATATCATTATGTTTGATGTTTTTATATCCACACATTGTAAGAGTATATCCTATTTTGAGATAGCCTTTTAATTGTACTTCCTTTCTTTATTAAAATGTGGTTTGCAGCAGAACTTTCTATAATATATTTACTGTGTGGCTGAGTATTTAAAAGTTTAACCAGTCTAACTGGGGTTCCTCTTTGGAGTTCTTGGTCAAGTTAATAAAAGCATTTAAGAACAGACTCAGCTGGAAGCACAGCAATACTTTTATAGGAGTTTAGGGGGAAAACAACAACAACCAACTTCAGGGCAGGTAAGCTATAAGACCTCAGCGTTGCCTGGAGGAGGTGAGTGGGGGAAAAGGGCAAGTCCTGCCACTGAAACCAACATGGATCAGATACATGTCGGACAAACAGGTACATGGTAGGTGGGACTCTTTAGAGCAGTGGTTCTCAACCTGTGGGTCTTGACCACTTTGGAGGATCACATATCCTTCATATCATATATTTACATTACAATTCATATAACAGTAGCAAAATTATAGTTAAGTAACAACAAAATAATTTTATGACTGGGGGTCACCACAACTGTATTTAAGGAACTGTATTTAAGGGTCACAGTGTTAGGAAGGTTGAGAACCACTGCTCTAGAGAAAAAGTAAGGAAACCCAAAATCCTGGGGAGAAAAGCTCAAAGTGTTGAGGAAAGCACGTGTAGAAAAGACATAAAAGTAAAGGAAAAGTTACAGGTGTGTTTTTAATAATCCGGAAAAGCAGACAGCTTGCAGCCCTACATGCCTGCAGCCCTTCAGCTCCTGCACTAGGTGAGGGGGTTCTGGGACGGAAAAGTACAGTATCTCATGAACGAACTAATTAGTCTGCCCATCTCTTTAGCATGTCTTGGGTGAGCCTACCTTCTTAAGGAGTGGTCCCCTACACTAAGTGAGGGGCCAGGCCACCTGGAATGTAACGGTTCCACCCAGGCCAGAGGGTCTGTCCTTTGGAGCAGGTGCTTTTTTGCTCTGACAACATGAGAAGTTAGTGGTTAAGCCGAGATGTTGAAAGGATGCCTTTGGGGCTAGGGATGCAGCTCAGTTGGTAGAGGGCTTACCTAGCATGGGAGAAGCCCTGGATGCAGTACCCTATAAAGTGAGCGTAATGGTATATGTCCATAATCTCCAATACTGGAGATGTGGAGGCAGGAGGATCAGAAGTTCAAGGTCATCCTCTGCTACAAAGTGAGTTTGAGGCCAGCCTGGGATTCCTGAGACCCATTCTCAAGATAAAACGCAAAGCAAACCAAACAGCAAAAAAGCACAGAAGGTGAAGAAAGGCTTGAGGTGGGATTGTGTGGGCAATGGGAATCTGAATAATGTTGGTCAAATAGGGGTGCCATTCAGTCACATGCAGATTATACAAGGTGTACCCCAGGCCCCTGTGCTTTATTCTGAAAATGTGTTTGTCACTGGGTCCATGCTAACAAGGACACATTTTCATTCTGTTGTCTGTGGCTCGGTCATTTTCTTTTTTTTGTTTTGTTTTGGTTTTATTCTAAAGGGGAAAAAAAAGTTCACCTGTAATTTTCTAGATTATAGAAAATAAAATGCCTACACGTCAAGATATTCCCTTCTAGACACCTTTCCAAGTATGTGTGGTCAGGCCATTTAGATCACAATTGTATGGCTTGATTTTTGCCCCATGACATTTAATTTAACTGATCTTTATTATCAGACTTATAAATTATTTGTAATTGTTCTGGTGAATAGTAAGTAGTGTGTTGGGTAGTTTTTCAAATAAATATTTGAGAGCCTCTCTGATTCCCTCCTATAATATCTAGATGTAAAGACATGAAAATTGCCTTCCAGAAAATGGTGCCAATTGCAGGTCCACTAAAAGCATTTCCCAGGGCCTGTCTTATTGCAGCAACTCCACTGAACGTGTTGAGCCAGATGATGATGTTCGGATGCTAACATAACGTGGTTTTAAATGCTGGAATCTGGTGGGTGAGATACGCCATAATGACAAATTATGTCCAGTTTCATTTCAAAGTTTTGTTTTGCTTTTATGGAAGGAAAAACATTTCTTTATTCCCAACCTGGGATGGGGATGTGTGCTATAAATTAACTGACCGTAGGCAGATTGACAGGAGGAAGGGAGTTGATTGACACGGGTCTAGCTGCTCATAGTAGTAAACTCGGTGAAGGGCCAGAGGCAAAAAAGTTGGAGGGGGCTACAGACCCAGTCCTCAATGAGAAGCAGCCTTCGTACAGTGCTGGCTCTGTTGGGCTTTGCTGTGCTAGTGAAATGTATAATATTTCACCATGACTACTAAATTTACAGGACACTCCCTTAGTGGTTGTCTTAATCCCCACCCCCCCTTTTTTTTCTTATTTCAGCAGAATACTGCCCAAACACTGGATAATTTATAAAGAACAATTTGCTTTGCTCAGGTTCTGGAATCTTGGATGGCTCAGAGCATGGTTCCAGCTTTTGACAAGGGAAGACATGCTGTGTCGGAGCCCAGTGGAAGGGCAAGCAGCAGTCACGAGACAGAGCCGAGCAAGAGTGGGGCTATATGACTCATTTTTTAAATTAATGACCAAATACCTGAAGCTAGGAACATTATAAATAAAAGAGATTTATTTAGCTCACAGTTTGGAGACTGAACGTTCGACACTGGCTCCCATGGAGATCGGCTTTGGCAATGGCCTCTTTGGCCATGTCACAACATGGTGAAAGAACAGAGAGGGAACATGCTGTATGCGGGAAGGGCCAAGCCAAGTGGGTAGGCTGGCCTCACTTTGTAACAGCTCCGTTCTACAAGAGCTGACCCACTACAGCAGGCCAGCAGCACCCCTCCTAAAGGCAGCTCCTCTAACTGCTACCACATAGGGAAACAAGCTTCCACTACATGAACAAGGTCCATACTCAAACCACAGCAATGCCAAAATTACAGCAAACCCATTGTTTTAGTAACTAACCAGATCGGAAGCATGGCCAGTTATATGACATCTTCTGGCCATTTTGCAGAACAAGAGCTTACCTTGACCAGGACTGCTTAATCATGCATGCTTCCTGCCCCTTGCCCCAATTCTTTCTCTATTTATTTGACCTAAATCAGTAACCCAAAGATGGACTGGGGTGAGGGGGTGGTCACTGAACACGTATTTTGTTCTTCTTTCCAATGTGGCCACATTGAATAAACCTC
>CABHPH010158850.1:17447-59109 GCA_902168325.1 Peromyscus nudipes | reverse complement strand
CATGAATGAGGGGAAGCAGTCTGAGAATCTCATCAGGGAGCAGAGCCCAGAACGGAGATGCCCAGCCTGGGGACTGCGCCTGGAGCCGGGTGTGGATTCCCTATAACAGCACGGGCCAGGCGGACAGCCCAGACTGGGAAAGACAGACACACCAAAACACAACTCAGAAAACGCCACTCGGCCACTCTCCGTGTCTGTGTCAGCCACCAGCCAGAGCTCAGATGAAGCCAAACACAAACCTTCCCGCATCTGCTATGCCACAGAAAGTAGTCTGCCCAGATCTTCCCATGCCTCCCCACTAATCTCTTGGGAGGTCATCCTCCTCCTCTCCATGGGATCTTTCCCATTGGCCTATAAATACCTTCAAGCCATGGCTGTGGAAACATAACCCTCATCTCACCCCACCACCTACTGTGCATCTCTCCTCAGCCAACCACGCACGCAAAAGCTATCTTCTTGACCTACCTCTCAAGCCTTCTCGCTCTACAACAGCTCCAAACTAGTGTACTATATCATGTGTATTGTTTTACCCATGTTAAATCACCCTCACGTGGTGGATGCTCTTTTCAATACACTGTTTGATTCAGTTTGCAAATACTTTATTGAGGGATTTTGCATCTGTGTTCATGAAGGAAATTGGGGAATAGTTTTCTTTTGTTGTTTTTACCTTTATCCAGCTATGGTATCAGGGCAATATGAATTTATAGAATGATTTGAAAGTGCTATTTCCTGGTTTATAGAACAATTTGAGTGGCATTGGTATCAGTTCTTTAAAAGTCTGCCAGAGTTTAGTGAAGCCATCAGGTCCTGGACTTTTCTTTGCTGGCATACTTTTTATTACTGCTGTAATATTATTGATATTTACTTATTTGTTTAGGTTGTTTAGATGCTCTTGGCTCACTGCTAGTGTGTCTATTAGTTACTTTCTTCATTGCTGTAATAAAATACCTCACAATAGCAGCTGTAGGAAAGCAAGTTCTGTGTTGGTTCACAGTTTGAAGGGACAAGCTGTCATGGCAGGGAAGTCATGGAGGCATAAAAGGGGGACTGGTCACATGGTGTCCACAGCCAGGAAGCAGGCAGAGATGGGCGTTGGTGCTCAGCTCTCTTTCCCCTCTCTTCCTTTTTCTTCATCCCAGGACCCCAGCCCGTGAGACGATCCTGTTCGAATCCAGAGAGGGTCCTCAGTTAAGCCTTTCTGGGAATGCTCTCAAAGACACACCCAGAGCTGAATCTCCTGAGTGTAAATTCCATCAAGTTGGTAATGAACACTAAACAACACAGCAATTCATATGTGTCTAGGAATGTGCTTCTAGAAGACTTTCCACTTTGTAAAATACAAGCGTTCAGAATGTTCCCCAGTGACCCTCCGGCTTTCAGTGGTAGTAGAAGTGTATGTTAATATCTCCTTCCTCATCTCTAGGTTTATTAATGTGCATCGTCTGTCTTTGGTTAAGATGCTAACACAGCTAAGGCTTTGTTAATCTTGTTTAACCAACTCTTTGTTTTATTGATCCTCTGTATTGTTCTCTAGCGTCATAGTCTCAGGTATTTGAACTCTCGGCTCCCAGTTGGTAGCACTGTTTGGGGAGGGATATGTGGCGCTGACTTGTTGGAGGAAGTGTGTCACTGGAGGCGGGCTTTTGAGATGACATAGCCTAATATAGCTACTTCCTGCTTGATCTTTCTGATTGTGCTTGTGTTTGAGGGTGTGAGCTCTCAGCTCCCCGCACCTGCTGCCATGCCTCCCTGCCACGATGGACTCTCATCCCTCTGGAACCCTACATCTAAATAAACTCTTCCTTATTGAAGTTGCCTTGGTCATGGCGTTTTATCACAGCAGCAGAAAGGTAACTAATACTGTCTTCATTTCATTGATTTCTGTCCTGGTCTTTATTATTTCACTCTATCTTCTAATTGAGTTTGGTCATAGCCTTTTCTTTACAGCCAATAATCCCCTACTTTCTTCTCTCTCCTGAGAAGTACCAAGTGCCTCGGCTACTTTATGATGCAGCCAGCCGTGTGCTTTCACCTGCGCACTTGAACTTGAGCTGGGGCCTTAACATTCCTGGCACTAATAAAAGTACTTAAGTTGTTGCCCAAAACACTGAAAGGAATTAGGCACAGGTCTGCGCCAATTTCCTTTTATAGACACCCCATACCCTGATACCCTCGCTACAGACATACCTAGGTAGAGCACTTTGTATTGCTGTCTGCCATGAGTGTGCACTGCTGACCCCTCTGTATGTAAGTTCTGCTCATAGAACACATTTGCTGGTGCAAATGTGCCCAACCTGTGGCTCTTGGGCCACATGAGGCCAAAGAGACCTATGATTTCAACCCAACACAAAATTGGAAACTTACTTAAAACATGAAAACTGTGTGAGTGTGTGTGTGTGTGTGTGTGTGTGTTAACTCAATCATTCGGTTCTTGAGAGAGTAAACTTGAAGATTTGCAGGTGACAATGTCATGTTGCAATGTCAAAGGGAAGTCCCTTACAAGGACTCCCCAGCCATAGGTATGGATAAGGTGAAACATCACACAGCACCCCCACACCACCCAAACTGCTTCTGCTCCAACATTTCTTCAGTCTCGGGAAAGGAAATCACCATCTCCATGGACTTCCCTGTCCCTAGGTGACATCCCTGACCAAAGGCGCCTTGACTTGTCCTCCCCCTCCCCCTCCCCGAGGGAAAGACCTAGTGTTAACACAAGGGGAGGCAAGAAGCTCTGTGGTGGTCAAATAGACGACTGAATGAGTGAGCAGTCAGTTGGGGGTGCAATCTTTTCCTCTAAACAGGGGCTCCTCAGCCTCTCCTGCCTCCACTTGCCTGTGGTTCCTATCCTGGGGAAGGGGAGCAGGCGAGCTGGGGTCCTGGCACTGAAACTTCCTTAGCTGCTGGTGGCTGAGGCTTTGGCAAATACTGCAGCAGTTATAGGTCTGGTCGGGGTTTACAAACTCCTGGTCTTGGATGGCATTTCCCAGGTCATTCCCTCCTGAGTCAAGCCATGACGCACAGAGAGCACTGTATCTACTGGTACATATCTAATGTGTGTATGTATGTATGCATGCAGGTATGTATGCATGTGTATATTACATATACACATGCATACATATCTATAGGACATGTCTTTCCATTGGGCCCTGGGACTAACCCTGCATGTACCTCAGGCTCCTCTTCTTCCTAGGAACTGAGAAAAATGGCTATGTCCCAATTCTGAGGCCAGAAGCAGAGGGCAGGCAATATAACCTGAGCGAGGCCACCTAGTGGTGGCCTTAAGCTTCAAAATGGCACTTACCTGCTACCTGGCAGATCCTTAGGAGGCCAGCCCTGGGAAAGATCAAGTAGGCGCCTTGGTCTCCCCTTTTCCGGTCCCTGGGCTATTTCCTGGGTGAAAATCTAAACAATACCCTGGGGTGGCTTTAAGCCACCTCTTAGCTACCTCCCACATGGACCACCGCCACCAGGAACAGCAAAGCCAGCACACACCAAGCTATCATTAGATATCCCAGGACTTTGAGGAGCTGTAATTACCCAGCAGATCTCCAGGAGGCCCCCAAAGTATAAACGATGACTTCAGATTTCAGCTTCTTCCCATACTTCTCTTGATCCTGGTCAAATACTGCACAGTGCGAACACCCAGAGTGCCAGGAGTCAGCTCTGTATGGTGCCAACAAATGAAGACTTTTAACATCTTTGTTACATTTTATTTTAGTGGGAGAGGGGAATGTGTATGCTGCACCATACATGCAGAGGATAATTTTCAGGAGCTGGTTCTCTACTTCTACCTTTTTGTTTGTTTGGTTGGTTGGTTGGTTGGCTAGTTTTGTTTTTTTGAGACAGGGTTTCTCTGTGTAGCTTTGGCGCCTTTCCTGGAACTCACTCTGTAGCCCCGGCTGGCCTCGAACTCACAGAGATCTGCCTGGCTCTGCCTCCCAAGTACTGAGATTAAAGACGTGCGCCACGACTGCCCGGCTACTTGTACCATTTTTATCTGGGGGACTGAACTCAGGTCATCAGGCTTAACAGCAAGCATTTGCTGAGCCACCTCACTGGCCTTAAACACAGCTACTGCGAAGTGTATAATATAATGCATGCTTTTAAGATTATTATAGCAGCACAGTAGCTACTCTGTCCCTCTGCCTTCAATCCCAGGACCACACTAGGGCTGGGTATTAGTAATGAATGAGGAAGAGGTCAAGGGTTAAGGATAGCTACTGGACATCTGACTTAAATATGACTGAAGAGAGATTTTGTGACTTTTCAGGCTGGGTCTGAAAGCCAGTAAACCCAGGGAAGAGAGCAGTGAGACCAGATAAAGCCACAGAGGTCAGGTGAGGTCATCCGCTACCTCATGAGCTGCAGAAGGAAGATGGGTGTCATGCTGACGGCAGGCGACCATCACCCCAAAGTGAAGGCAGAGCAAAGGAGCAGGATCAAGTTTGAGGCTAACAAAGACTATCCTGTCTTCTTCTACTGGGTGGGGAAGAAGAAAGAGAAGAGCATGAAGTTGAGCAGAGAGAACACCAGGGTAGGCTAGGTGACATCTGGTGATGACCTCAATTGGGAAATGGCAATGGTTAGAGAGAAAAATGCCCGGATTTCAGAATTCCCTAATAGCCAGAATAGGAGAGGCTAAGTTCCTTTCCTTGCTCACTAAATGTTCTTCCCCCCATGTGGAGTTCCATTTAAGCTCCACCACCTAGAGCAGGCCTTGTTAAAGGATGACTAACGGCAATCCCCAGACAGAACAAGAATTCTAGCCAAGCCAGCCAGCTCCAGGAAGCACACCACCCCCTGTGTGCCTAATCACAGTTCTGCTTTCCCCAATTGGAAGGCTCTTTCTTCTGCAAGGCAGCCACCCACTTAATGACGGTCCAGCACTAATTCTCTCCGCTCCACCCTTCTGCTCCTGTGCCTCATTTTCTGCTCCTATTTTTAAATGAAAGCACCTCACTTGACTATAATGAAACGTGTCTGTATGTCACCCTGCATATGTTTGGGGATGAGATTGATGTCGTGACTCCACCCATGAGTGACTCTGGCCTAGTCAAATTGTGTGAATGGTGTACTGCAGTAGCTGGGGGGGTGGGGTTCCCATTCCCACTACTTGATGGCTTTGCATATTTATGACTTCTCCAATAGACTGGAGGCAGGTAGTTTAGGACCCCGGGACCCTATCTGTTTGGGGCTGTACACACTTTCTTCTTTCAATCATTCCCTTGGCAGCCTAGTTCCCTTACCTGTACATGCTGTTCACACACACACACACACACACACACTCCTCTCCAAACCATGAACCTGGCAACCTCAGAACCCTCTTATCCCCCGACCTCCGCATCAGGCACACATTCTCTCATCTCTGAACAATAGTATGAGTTTCCCTGCCCCTTATAACAATCTGATTTAGACAGTTTCTATTCAAGTGTATTCCCAACATACTCCAGTATGAAAAACAGAAGGACTAATCCAGTCTGAACTGGTTTGTGATACATTCACAGTAAGACAAATTGTGTCCTCTACTAGTAAACTTTTAGGGGGAATCCCCTGTTTACCGTCTCAAGCCTATGCCTTTGCATAATTAGGCATGCCCTTGATTAAAAACCAGATGCACTGGGAAAGGACAAGCAAGTACAGTAGGAAAAATGACCTAATCTATCAACCAAAATAGAAAACTACCCAAACTATACCCCTTAATAACCAGCCTCTTCCCATCTTGAATCTCATAAAAGGAAACTGAGTTAGCTCACTCACGCGGCCCACTGATGGCCCTGACAGTGTATACCTCTGACTTCTGTAGTGATATATTGGGCACCCTAATAAACTTATCTGAGGATCAGAGGACAGAGCCAGCCACTAGATTAGACATAGATGTCAGGCAGTGGTGGCAAACACCCTTAATCCTATCACTCAGGAAGCAGAGATCCGTCTGGATCTCTGTGAATTCAAGGCCACACTGGAAACAGAGCCAGGCAGTGGTGGCACATACCTTTGATCACATACCTTTGATCTCAGTGCTGGAAAGCACACACACCTTTAATCCCAGAAAGTAATATGGCAGGATACAGAAAGGTATATAACGCCTGAGGAAACAGGAACTCACTCTCTTGGGGCTGAGGATTTCATAGAGGTTAGCTAGTGGTTGGCTGTTCTGCTTCTCTGATCTTTCAGCTTTCACCCCAATATCTGGCTCTGTTTTGTTTTGTTTTTTTAGTTATAAGACCTTTTAAGATTCCTGTTACATTGTTCTCTCACTTATGTGCCCAGCTGACACTCCTGACAGTGTATTCCTCTATAATCTGTGTTAATGCTTTCTTTGCTCCAGACAAACTTACTTTGTTTCTTTTGCAAATCTGTGTGAGCCCTCATTTTCAATTCTCTGAATAAGTTGCCAAGAACCTGGAAAAACCTAGTCCCGATTCCAACCGCCAGTAAAAGATGGGAATAAAGAGAATTGGAAAAATGGGTCTCCGGATAATTTGTACAAAATCACCACATGGGGCAGCAGGAGCTAACCCTAACCCCAAGCTGCCACACACAATTCCAATCAGAGGAACGTGAGACACCTTGAGTAGACACCCACATCTGAACTTAGTAGTCACTAGGAACCCTGGCCTACGTCCCTGACTCACTAGAAGGGGCGGAGACATTCATTCCTCTGGACTCTCTGGCCACATCATACCATATTGGACATATTCCAGAACACTCAGATCCCATAAAGGCACATTTTGTATTTAACCATGTAGAAACATGGCTGAGCTTCAATGGACTCATTTCCACGTCAAGATGTCATATTTACCCACATATAGTGTTTGTATTTTCTATATACATATTTATAGAAAATATGGTATTTTTTTCTTTTTGTAACTTTCTGCAGTTTTCACAACTCAGACACTTGTATAAAACTCTGAGAAGCTTGATAGTCCCTGTACTTCTGTGTCTGAAAGGAGAAAGCAGATAAGAGGCCTCTCACTAATCCAATACACTGACATAGGCCACTCACACGTGTCCAAGCATGCTTGTATGTGCCTATGCGAACTCATGTACATACGCACGCGAACACACACACACATGCAGGCATGCACACAAGTACCTATACAAGAGGGAGGAATTCACATATGCACACATTGGCTTTGTCCTCTCAAATGACAAGGACAGGTTTGTCCTCTGTCCTCTATTTCTTCCTTTGACTCTGACCTAGAAATTGAATCTTATAACCGGAATGGGGGGGGGCGGTGGTACAGAGATGGCTCAACAGCTAAGAGCACTTGCTCTTGCAGAGGACCCAGTTCGGTTCCCAGCACCCACCCGACAGCCCACAACCATCCCTGACTCAAAGTGAGGGAATTTCATGCCCGCTTCTGAATTCTGTGGGTACCAGGTACACACTTAATGCACATACATACATGCAGGCAAAACACTCACACACATAAAATAAGAATAAAAAAAAAAAAAAAGCCAGCGACCCGGAGAGGTGGCTCTGAGGTCAGGCGACCGGCCCGCGGCGGCCGAGGTGGCAAGTTCGATCCCCGCGAACTGATTGCCTGCCTGCCTGATGACGTCACGAACCGATGATTGATCGATCAAGCCCTATCGATCAATTCATCGGAAAAAAAAAAAGCCACAGTCTGACTTGATCCTTACCCTGAAGCAGGCATCTGAGGGCCCGGGCCCAGCAAACTGCATTCCTCCCTCATCTGCAGGATCCAGCATCCTGGTTGAGGAAGGACAGCTGGGACAGTGTCCCTTCCTGGCTGAGAAGTACTTGATGCAAGTACAGAGAGTAGAAGGGCCGCATTCTCAACGTGGCTGCACCACGGGACACTACGATTGACGGCAGCCGTCTGGGACAACCACACTCTCTCAGTCACCAACAGCCGCAGGCCGGGCTCACCCCCTTTTTTTCACCCAGAAAGCATTTCCTCGTGCTCCTTCTCAAAGTACCAGCCGCTATGTGTGCACTTGGGAAGGAGGGGCCTTTGAGCCCGCCCCCGAAGCGTCATCCTAGCTCAGAATTTGCGGAAATAAAGATGGCCACCAGAGGGCGCATGAAGTCCACTGTGGGACACTCACACTAAGTGTCATCGCTGGCCTTGCTCTAAGAGCCCTCCTGGTTGGCAGTCCTCTACCCCGTCCTCCCATCCCCCAACCCTAATTTAACCCTTCCTATTCCATTAACCCCCTATATCACTGTGTTCTATCTCTCTTGAAAGCCCCCTGACACGGCTCCTTACAAATTTTCTGACTTCTATGGGTATTTCAAACAGAACACACATATTTGGAGATTCAATGCTAAACATCTACATATGAGGAAAAAAATATAACATTTGTCCTTCTGGGTCTAGACTATCTCACTCAGAACGATTTATACACATACATATGTATTACATTGTTTCCATTTACACATGAATTTCATTTTTTCTTAACAACTGAATGATATTCCATTGTGTGAATGTAACACATTTTCATTATCCATTCGTGGAGTGATGAATATCTAGGTTGTTTCCAATTCCTAGCTGTCATAAATAGAATGGCAATGAACATGGATGTAGTTCTCTGTAGTAAAACATAGCGTCCCTTGGGTGTATGACCAAGAATGATATAGCTGTATCATGTATTAATCTATTTCTAGCTTTTTGAGGAACTGCCACACTGGTTTCCATGGTGGCGGTAGCAATTTTCACTACCACCAACAGTGAATTAAGTGTTCCCCTTTTTCCACATCCACATCAGCACTTACTGTCTTTTTTTTTTTTATCTTAGTCATTCTGACTGGGTAAGATGAAATCTCAAAGTCATTTTAATTTTCACTTCTCTGATGGCTAAGAATGCTAAAGAGTTTTTTAAATGTTTCCAGGCCATTTGAATTTTATCTTTTTGACAGCTCTCTGTTTAATTCCATGCCCCATTTCTTTTTAATTGGGTTGTTTGGTTTTCTGATGTTTACTTTTCTCAGATAACTCATTTTTAAAGCCCATCTGGGACTGACTGAGTACCTGGGTTTCCAATCTGACAAGGTTCAGCTAGGACCCCTGCTTACCACATTAGTATGAACAAATGTGCTGATAGATGTGTTTTCCAGACCTTAGGGAGTAACTCCAGCCTGAGACTTCCCGTGCGGAAGATAGGGAGGATGCTGGGAAAGCCCCAAACCTTTGCTCAGCCTGTGAAAACTAGAACCCTCAGCAGCCAGCGAAGTTTACTTGAGCCTTGGAGGCATTCAGGGATGGTGGAGCCTGTGACCAAAATCAAGAATTATCATGCATGAAAGCCAGGAAAGGACATGGGAAGGCCACTGGCAGAACTCTGGACAAACCCAGAATACCCTGGCTCCTGTTGAGGTGAGTGACTCAGGAGACACATGATTGGATCTCTGTCCTTCTCTGGGTTCCTAGGATGCTCTGTGCTGCTTCTGTGATTGGGCTATGAATTAATGGAACAGTCCTTTGTGCTGTGTGTAAATAACATGTACAGTTGCCATCTATGTTGGACAGTGTGGTGGTTTGGATGAGAATGGTTCCCATAGGCTCATATATTTAAATGTTTGGACCTCAGCTGGTGAAACCATTTGGGGAGGATTAGGAGGTGTGGTGTTTTGGGATATTTGATTGCACTGTGAAACTCCAAGACTGTGTTAGAAAAACCTTGGATCAGGGGGCGGAGCCAGAGACTACTTGACAAGAATTAGCCAGAGCAGGAAGCACCCTGTAAGACTGATAGAGAGACACACAGGAAGAAGAAGGGAGGGACTTAGAGATTTCAGGTCTTCTTTTGCTTTGGGTTAGTGTGGAGAGATGCTTCTCTTGTTGGGCCGAAAAGGAAGGTCAGCTGGTTGCTGCTGGCTTCGCTGATCTAGCAGGTTTTCACCCCAACATCTGACTCCTGAGTCTTCATTGATAAATAGAACAACTTAGATAAAAAACAACAGCGTGGCTTTGTTGGAGGAGGTGTGTCACTAGGGGTGGGCTCTCAAAGGCCAACACCATCTCTCTCCCTCTCCCTCCTCTCTCTGCCTCCTTCTTTCAGGTAAGTATGTTAAGGTCTCAGTTACTGTTCCAGTGCAAAACCTGCCGGCTGTGGCCCTCCTCACCATGATGGTCACAGACTCACCCTCTGAAACTGTAAGCCCCAATAAACCTTTTCTCTTATAAGTTACCTCAGTCACGTCTTTTCACAGCAATAGAAAAGTAGGTATGCGTGTGCTCAGTGTCTGCTCGTCCCACCAGATCTCCTCTCACTATTCCCCCATTGTGTGTACCAGTGACAACATCAACAGTCTCCTGCCACTGTCCCTTCTGACGGAGCCCAACTGTGGTGGTTTGAAAAAAAAAATGGTGGCACTATGGGGAGATGTGGCTTTGTTAGAGTAGGTATGGCCTTGTGGGTTGGAGGAAGTGTGTCACTGTAGGGGCAGGCTTTGAGGTCTCTTTTGCTTAAGCTTCATTCTGTCACAGTCGACTTCCTGTTGCCTACAAGATGTAGGACACTCAGCCAGTTCTCCAGCACCATGTCTGCCTGCATGCCACCATGCTCCCTGCCATGATGATAATGGACTGAACCTCGGAAACTGTAAATAAGCCCCTCCCCCCAACTAAATGTTTTCCTTATAAGTTGCCATGGTCATGGTGTCTCTTCACAGCCCTAAAAACCCTAACTAAGGCACCAACTAATGGTATGCCAAATATGAGCTGGAAAGAGAAAATGAATGTGGACAGAGTTGCCTGCACCTGTCTTTGAAGGCCTGGTTCAGTGACCAAAGAAAAGTCTAGCTGCCCTGGCCACGCTTATGAATAGCAAGGCCATCATCCACTCACTTAGCCTGGGGCTCCTAAAGCCCCTCTATACCTCACATACATTTAATCCACCAATGAATACCCACTGATGTCCTCACTGAGTACCACCAGGCTAAAGCTCAGGTGGGGCTGGAGAGAAGGCTCAAGGGTGAAAAGCACATACTGCTGTTACAAAGGAGTTCTGTTCCCAACCCCCATGCCAGAAGGCCCACAACTGCCTGTAACTCCTGCTCCAGGGGATCTGATGCCTTCTTCTGGCCTCCATGAGCACCTGTACTCACATACACCTACCTACCTACCTACACACACACACACACACACACACACACAAACACACACACACACACACACACACACACACACACGTAATTTTAAAATAAATTTTTAAAAAGTCTACCCAAGCCAGGTGGTGGTGGTGCATGCCTTTAATCCCAGCACTCAGGAGGCAGAGGCAAGCGGATCTCTGTGAGTTCGAGGCCAGCCTGGTCTACAGAGTGAGTTCCAGGACAGTCAGGACCATTTCACAGAGAAATCCTGTCTCAAAAAAAAAAAAAAAAAAAAAAAGCATACCCAGAATTCATGTTGTCATTTGGCTTTTGTGGGAGAAGAGGTCACATGGGTGAAGAAACTGGCAGTTAACCCCAGGGGTAGAGGTCACCTACAGAAGGAATGACTCAGGTGGCAACATCAAGTAGAGGGGTGACGTGTGCTCCCCCAAGTAGCTGGTCCCAGAAAGAGCTGAGTATTCAAGCACAGGACACAGAATGAGCCAAGTCTGAGGTAAGAGGGCGGGGACACAACAACAGGGTGTATTTATAAATAATAAGCAGTGTGTTACCCAGATGACACGTGCCACAAAATCCAGTGTACTATTGTGAATTGAGACTAATAGTCACTTGAAATAGTCAATATTCACCTTTACCCTCGTATGTACTGTTTCTAACACCATTTGTGTCGATGGCAAACACCCCCATGTTTCCCAGACAGATTTCTCTTAGAATTCCACACAGGGAGGGTCTGTGGATGACATATTTGGCCTTCATTTTTCAGAAATGCCTTCTGCACCTGTCATCATTTTGAAGGCCATTTTTACTGGGTAAAGAAATCTGGGAGCTGGAGAAATAGCTCAGTGGTTAAGAGCACTTGCTGCTTTCCAGAGGACCCACATTCAGCTCATCAACCACGGGAGGCAGCTTACAACCATCTGGAACTTGAGCTCCAGGGATCCAAAGCCCTCTTCTGGCCTTAGTGAGCAAGTGTACACATATTTGCATATGTACACACACAGGAACACACACATAAATAAAATAAATGTGTCTATGTTAACAGGGCTCTTTTTCTTTCTGTAATTTAAAGGGGTCATTCTACTGTCCACAAATTCCATCATTCCTGTTGGAAAGCTGATGGTCCAGCAATGGCCCCGTTGTTCCCCACCTGGACTTCCAAGACTTACTGTGCTCTACACTAGATAGATTATGATATGCCTGCATATCTTTCCTTCATACTCATCATCTGCTGTCTCCTGCTGATGATGGAAAACTCTTGGCCATTATCTCCTTGATATCCCCTTGGATGATGTCTTGAATGTCAGTCATGCATACATCATCTGTTTGACAACATCCCATGTGTCTTACTTTTTGTTTGCTTTTGTTTCCGTCTGTGTATTTTAGTTTGAGCATTTCCCAGTTCACTCATCATATCTTCTTCTACTTCCATTCTATTCCTAAATCTGTAAGTCCTCTTCTCCTGTTGCATGTGTATGTATGTATATGCCCAGGTGTGTACATTTGTGCATGCAAATGTGGTGAGGCAGAGGCTGACATCCAGTACCTTCCTCCATCCTCCTCCTCCTTATGTTGAGTCAGGATCACTTGAACCAGATCCCGTTGACTCAGCTTGTTGAGCTAGCCAGCTTGCTCCAGGAATACCCTATCTCAGCCTCCCAAGTGCTGGGATTGCAGGAGGGCTGCCACACCTATCCGGCATATGTGTGGGTGCTGCAGTCCTCACGCTTGTGTAGAAGGTGTTTTACCCACAAGGCCATCTCCCCAGCCCCAAGTCTATGAGTGCTTAATGTCAGATACTGCGTTGCTCAGCTCTCTAGGTCCAGCTGAGTCTTTTATAATGAGATTCTATTTTAAGTGCTCTAACTAGTCATGTATTTTGTTCTTTTCTTCTGTTTTCTTAAACATTTTAACCATAATTATATGGAGTTCCTGGTTTCCTGTCTATTCTCATTGTCTTTTCTCTTGGTGTTTAGTCATTTGGTCCATACATTTTGGATGACTTTTGGCAGACAGGCTACCAATAGATCACCTAACTACTGCCAGGGCCTGACTTTGTACTGCATGTGGCAGGGGTGGTTCATTTCATTCTAGGAAAAAGCCATCTATCTATCTATCTATCTATCTATCTATCTATCTATCTATCTATCTATCTATCTATCTATCTATCTATCTGGCTCTCTGGCTCTCTCTCTTTTTGGCTCTCTGGTACTAACACTATGTCTCTCTCTGGTTCTCTCTCTCTGTGTGTCTCTATGTCTCTGTCTCTGTCTCTCTCTGTCCCCTCTCTGTCTGTCTGTCTCTCTCTGTCTCTCTCTCTGGCTCTCTGGTACTCACTCTATGGCTCTTGCTCTCTCTCTCTCTCTCTATCTGTTTCTCTCTCTGTCTCTCTCTCTCTGTCTCTCTCTCTCTCTGTCTCTCTCTCTGGCTCTCTGGTACTCACTCTATGGCTCTCCCTCTCTCTCTGTCTCTCTGTCTCTGTCTCTCTGTCTCTCTGTCTCTCTCTCTCTCTCTTTGGCTCTCTGGTACTCACTCTATGGCTCTCCCTCTCTCTGTCTCTCTGTCTCTGTCTCTCTGTCTCTCTGTCTCTCTCTCTTTGGCTCTCTGATACTCACTCTATGGCTCTCCCTCTCTCTCTGGCGCTCTCTCTCTCTCTTTCTCTCTCTCTCTCTCTCTTTCTCTCTCGCTCTCTCGCTCTCGCTCTCGCTCTCACTCTCTCTTGCTCTCTCTCATGTGTCCTTTCTGGGGACTTGCCTGGAAACCTTGGCATTTGTCAAGATGATCCCTCCTGAACTAGAATTCCCGTTGTCTTCCTAGCACTCTGTGGTTGAAGTTGTCTCCGCTCTTTAACTGGGGGCTGCTGTTTGAAAGCAGGAAGACAAATCCAGAGGAATTTGTATGTGACTGTTGGGTGATGTCTCTATCATTACTCCCTTCTAGAATCACCCCCTAAAGTCCCAGTCTTTGGGGCATCCTTCAACTCTGACCTCTGTATCCAGAACTTGGTAAGATGGCTGCTTTCTGCTAGACCTTTACCCCTGCTATGCTGCACAGGGTAAAATGTACCTGGGGGAAATGTCTAAGTAAATGTGGAGTTCAGTATCAATTTTCTGCTCTCAAGGTCATGACCCTCAGTCCTCACCTGTGTGAGTTGTTCTCCAATGCCTTCGCAGCTCACCATGTAGCGGAGGGTATCCTTGAACTCCTGAGTTCCCGGCCTCCACCTTTTAGTCTGCACCCAATTTATGCTGTGCTGGGATCAAACCCAGGGCCTCAGACAAGCTAGCCAAGCATTCTACTAACCAAGCTACATCTTCAGCCCTGTTTTATATATTTTGTCTAATGTTTACCGTTCCTTTTGGCAAGACGATTGGTTGGACATGTTTTACCCATCATGGCCACAATGGGAAGTGTTCCTCAGTCTACTTCTGGCGCCAAGTCAGAAAGACCTGGCAAGGGGTAGAACCAATGGACCCGACTTCCTGGTTTCCTTCCCTTCCTTTAAAGTTTTAAGCTTTGCGTAGGTTGCAACTAAGACTGAATGGTAAAAAGGTTACCACCTCCCTGCCACATAAGAAATTCCAAAACTAGACAAAACATTTATAGCAACTGATTGCAAACGTTGAATGTGAGGTCACTTTCATTCTTGAGCAGGGAAACACACAACGTAATAGCAACACTCACCAACGAGTTTTTGGTTTTTGGTTTTGTCGGGAACTCTTACCAAACTCTTGGCAGAGGGAAACAGCCCAAACAGAGCAAAGGTCTCAATGAGTGGAGAGAAGAGAGCAGAAATAGAGTGTGTATGCTGAAATGGCTGAAATATGTTGGCAGGGCACCAGAGCAGAAGGAGCTGCCCTAAGAAGGAGCCCCACAGAGCAACACAGAGTCCGTTTGAGACTCCTGTCTAAGGTGCAGACATCACACATACACGTGCAGTGTCCTGTGAGTCTGCATACTAAGTGAAGTCTCAGAGGTCATACCATGCTGGTGCCTGTTTTGATCAGCCAGAGAGAAAATTCCTTCCTAACCTGCTGAGCACCCCGAGTGTTCCAAACCTTAGACAGGACTGGGGAGATGGCTCAGTTGCTAAAGTGCCCGTCTGGCGGGCTCAGGGACCTGGACCCAGTCCCCAGAACCCACATTTAAAAGGCCAGGCATAGTGTGTTTATAATTTCAGAACTGAGAGGGCAAAGACAGGTGGAGCCTTGGGGCTTGGTGACCAGCCACCTAGCCTACTTGGCAAGCTCCAGGTCAACATGTATAAGCTAGAGAGATGGCTCAGTGGTTAAGACTGTTCTTTCAGAGGATCCAGGTTTGATTCCCAGCATACACAAGATAGTTTATAACCCTTTCTAACTCCAGGTCCAGGGGATCTGATGCCCTCTTCTGACCTCCATAGACAATGCATGCACTCGATGCACAAACATATATGCAGGCCAAATACTCACACATAAAATAACATGAAGAAATCTAATAAAATTTTTAACGATTTATTTATAAAAAATTAAGATGTATGGCACCTGAGGAACGACACCTGAGACTGGCCTCTGGCCTCCATGCGCACACAGGCGTACACAGACCTGCACACACATGAATATGCACACACATATACTGCCCCCCAAAAAACTTAAAAAGTCTACCTCCTCCGAGCAGGAGTACTCTTACTTAGGCCTGCCCTAATAAAGTCTAAAACTAAAACTCAATAGAACTAAATGAGGTTCCTGGTAAACCTGCTGTCTAGTGAAACACCATTCCTTAGAGGAGAAAATAACACTAGAACTCATAACAATGGCATGTCTACAATTCCCATTATCTGATCAAATACTATCAGGCATGTGAAGAAGCAGAAACACAATACATAACTATATTCGTCAGGGTTCTCTAGAGCCACAGAACTTATAGAATGAAAATCTCTCTCTCTCTCTCTCTCTCTCTCTCTCTCTCTCTTTCTCTCTCTCTCTCCATATATATATATATATATATATATATATATATATATATATGGAGTTTATTGGAATGACTTACAGGTTATAGTCTAACTATGGCTACCTGTGAATGGAAAGTCCAAGAATCTAGTAGTTGCTCACTCCTACGAGACTGGGTGTCTCAGCTGGTCTTCTGTATATGCTGGAATCCCAAAGAAGTCGGCTCCAATGCCAGTGAAGGAATGGACTTGCCAGTGAGAGCAAGAGCAGACAGGCAAAGATAAAACCTTTCTTCCTCCATGTCCTTATATAGGCTTCCAGCAGAATGTGTGGCCGGGGTTAGAGGTGTGTCTTCCCACCTCAAGATCCAGATCAAAGGCCTGTATCATCCGGCCTCAAGATCCAGATCAAAGGCATGTTGTCTTCCTGCTTCAAGATCTGGATCACAGGTGTGCCCTCCATTTCTGGATTGTAGTTCATTCCAGATATAGTCAAGTTGACGACTTGGTCATCACAATAACTAAGAGGGGAAACTGAAAAACAGATCCAGAGAACCAAACATGGAAGTGCACCTGCACCTGCAATTTCAGCACTCAGGGTTTGAAGCAGGAGAATCAGAAGTTCAAGGCCAGCCTTGGCTGCGTACATAAGACTCCGTCTTAAAGAAGCAGAGAGTGGAGAAATAGCTTGATAGCTAAAGTATCTTCTGTGCAAGCATCAGAACCTGAGTTTGGATCTCCAGAATCCACCAAAAGGCCAGGCATGGTGATGCATATCAATTACCCCAGCTTTGGGAGTAGATCAGAGAAGCTCATTGGCTAGCTAGCCTAGCTACTGATGAGCTTCAAGGTACAATGAGAGACCCTGTCTCCTAAAAGAAAGGTCGAGGGGACTTGAGAGATGGTTCAGTGGTTAGGTGCACATTCAGAGGATTGGAGTTCAATTCATAACACCAACATGGAGGCTTACAGCTGTCCATAACTTCAGTCCTGAGGAATTCAATGCCCTCTTCCCTCTTCTGGCCTCTGCAGGCACTAGGGACTCACGTGGTACACAGATACACATCAGACAAAACACCCACATACATAAAATTAAAAAAAAAAGCTAGGTGTGGGCATGTTTAAGCCAGTAAACTAAAGGTGTAGGGCTGTAAAAGGGAGGTCACAGGGCTTGCTGGCTGATAGCCTAGCTCCAGGGTTCAATAAGAGGCCCTGTCTCAAGTGAATAAAATAAAGAGAGAGTGATAGATCAGGACACCCAATGTCCTCCTTTGGCCTCTGCAGTCCCATACACCTGCACATGCACTGCATTAATTCATACACAGGTGCTTGTGCTCTCTCTCTCTCTTTCTCTCTCTCTCTCTCTCTCTCTCTCTCTCTCTCTCTCTCTCTCTCACACACACACACACACACACACACACACACACACGAAGACAACAGATGATATATTCAATAGTAGATATGCTATGAAAAAAATCAACCTAGTGTTCTCTGTCCAAGGAAATTATCTTTAAAACTGGGATGAGAAATATAGGCATTTGCCACTGAAAAAAAGTAATGAGCAGTAGATTTCTCAGTACTGAAAGTGTTAGAGGAAGTTCTTAAGGCCAGAGGGAAATGGTATCTGATGAAAACTTAGTCCTAAAGAAAGGCACACAGATTGTTAGAATATGTAACAAGTAAATAGAAGAGAGGTCTGATAGTTAATTGTATCAGCTTGACTGGATTCAGAATCACCATGGAAACAAACTTCTGTGAAGGATTTTCTTCTGAGGGTCAACTGAGGTAGAAGGACCCATCTAAATGTGGGTGGTAGCATGCCATGGGCTGGGGTCCCTGAATGAAGAAAGAGGAACAAGTGAGGTGAGGGCCTGAGTTCATTTCCCTCTGCTTCCTGACTCCTGCCACCACACCTTCCCCACTTGGACAACTGTACCTTCCAGCTGTGGGTCAAAAACGAAACCTCCCTCCCTCCCTCAGGCTGCTATGTCACCTGTTTTAGTTACAAACACAATAAAAATAAATGCCCCAAACACCACCTCCAGAAATAACAACTTCTGGAGATGGAGAGCTGTCTCAGTAGTTAGGAGCACTTGTGGCTCTTCCAGAGGACCAGGTTCAATTCCCAGCACCCATTTGGTGGTCCCTCACAACCATCTGCAACTCCACAGACACCAGGAAAGCCCATGGTCACAGACATACATGCAGACAAAACACTCATGCACATAAAATAACAAAATAAATAAATACTAAAAAACAAAAATAACAACTGTCAGTGATGACTAGATAGTTACAATCTTCTCGTATCTTAGCTAGAACATATTAAGTGCTAGAGTGAGAATCTTCAGGATAGGACAGCTATTGGAGTAATATCAGTAATTTGCCATTTACCTATCATCTGGACATTTAGCATGTCTTTCTTGTTTGATGTTGTTCTTGTTGGTTATAGTTCCATTTTTATGTTATTACCCTTTGTTTTTCCTGGACAATACTTGATAATCATTCTTATTGTATATAGTTTAGAACCTTCTTATTTAGACAAAAAGGGGAAATGTAGTGGTATTTGCTCTGCCTATGACCTTGGGCTATAGGGCCTGAAGGAGGAGGTGCTTCTTGCTATTGTATGTGACCTCTTAAAAGGACTGATCAAATCACCAGGTGGGTTGGCTCCCCATCAGATCAGAGGATGACTTCAGCTGTCTACTCCATTCATAAGTGTATTTCCTCAATTTATATCTTAATAAATTCCTATTACCCATTAAATAGACTCATGTGGATTGATCTTAATAAGTGGCGCCCGTGTGACAAAAAGACCCCACACTCCCTCTTTGCTCAGAGGCTCATGTGCTCGCTACAAGCCTGCCTTGATAGCATCCTCGAACCACTCAGTCCCAACCACGTGGATCTGAGTCCCATGTGCCACCACTAAGCAACTCACGTGGCCAAACCCTAATGCCCAAGGGTGGCTGCTGGTGAGCTTCTCCACCCTGCAGAGCCCATCCATGCACAGCCCCAACCCCCCAGGAACTGCTCAGGTGACCACCTGTATGCAGCAGCCATGGGAGGAGCCTGTAGGCCAGGTAGCTCACGCCCAGGCCAGGTGGCTCACCTGAGAGCAGTTCTTGTAACCACTGCCAGAAGTACACACATATTGGGGTGGAGAGAGCACCATGTCAGAGAAAAGGGTGCCTGTGCTAGGTGCCTTTCTAGTTTTGTGTTTGTAGTGACTGGATCAGGTCACAGATCCACGCCTGGTTAGAGACTACCAGCAGACTGTTCCTTCTCTTTTAAAACTGTTCAGTGTAGCTGCTGTCAACTCCACCTTTTAACACCTTGGCGCACACAGCCGGCCCCACAGAGTGTCTGCAAGTGTCCCAGGCAGCACTTCTAATTGTCTGGCGTGTTGCTTCATTTGTTGTGATCCCGGCAGCTCTGCCCAGTACTCACAGGAAGGGGTTGCCTAGGTTAGTGTTTGATTCGCAGAGCTCATTCAGGAAGCTGAGTCAGCGCACACCAGACCTGCCTTGTACACTACACCTGTGATACCTGCTGGCCAAACATCGCTTCTACATCCCAAAAACCATCGGGAGAACTGGAACATCCGGAACACCTAGGACTGTTAGGACCAACTCTCAAGGATTTCATCTGAGGTAAAATTACTCGATAATTTTAAACCTTAAACTGATTAATAAATAAACAAATATAATTTTTCTTTACAAATTTTGAATATTTCTCAAAAAATGGTAGACAATATCACCACTCAGGAATTTAAAAAACTTTTTTGTTTGTACTATGAACAACCTTCCTGGTTTGTATGCAATGTTCATCATACTAGCAATTAGCATAGTGATTCATCTCATATCATTGAAAGATTGGCTTAATAATAACAGCAAAAATGAGAGATTAATGGGACTGACACAGGCTTTACAAAGTGGTAATGAGGACTTAAATAGAAAGATTCCTTCTATGGGATCTGCTAATTTACCACAAGAACTTCAGTCCATTAATAATAACTGGACAACCAGAATTAACTCTAGTGATAATAAATATGAATACTTGATGGATAAAACAATAACTCTTCAGAGCAATCTTAATGCCATTGAGATGATTTCTAAGGAGGAAAGAAAATCGCTAATTGATAGAATAAAGTCTTGGGAATGATATGTTTCTGATGAACTTAAAAAATTGTATAATTCCATGAAATCTCTAGAATCCTTTGCAACAGAGGAGGTTCAAACATTGCAACAGGTGGCAGTTAATCGATTTCAAGCTCTGGAGGAGTCTCTCAGTAAGGATAATAAAGAAATGAATAAGCAGAAGGGCAAAGCCATACAAGTAATAACATCACCAGGTGGCTCTTATAAAATGGCTTATCCTGTCACCAGCCATGAGAAGCCAACAGATGATACACATCCAGAAGAATATGTAGAATATATCTGGCAACCTATTCATATGAGGGATTTAAAACACATTAAGGAGGCTGTAGTTACCTATGGCATACATTCAATATATGTATAATAGATGTTAAATACGTGGTTTTCTACAAATAGAATCAAAGCAGATTACTGAAATTAGTTAATCTCAGCTATATTAGAATACAGCCAGCAGTTACAGTGGAAAAGTTGGTTGAGAGAAGAGGCTAAAGTCCTCGAACAACAAGGTAAGCTCAGCAGTTTTGAGATCTCCCAAGATCAAATTCTTGGTGAGGGCCGTTTCGCTGATATAAAGGTACAAGCTACCTTTGATAAGTGTACATTATCCCTATGCCATACAGCAGCTTTAAATGCTTGGGAAAAAATTCCAGAATCCAGAAAACTAACTGAGCTATATATTAACGAGAACCATTTGTTAATTTTTTACAAAGACTGACCAAGGTTATAAACAAGCAGTATCAGACCAGGAATTAAGACAAGTATTAACTCAGTCTTTGGCTTTTAATAATACTAATACAGAATGCAAAAGAATACTTACACTTTTAAGGGTCAGGTCAGTATCTTTGGAGGAATGGATTCAACATACAAATGGTATTGAGTATCTTAACTATGGTAATGAGGCTTGGATAGGAGAGGAGATTTCTAAACATGGAAGGAGGCCTCAAAGTACCAAATATTTTAACTGTGGTACACCAGGTCATATGAGAAGAAAATGTACACAGAGTGCTCCTAAAAACAATGCTTCTTCTAGAAATAACCCAAACAGGAGACCTTAATCTTCTGAATTATGCAGAAGATGTGTTAAAGGTCAACTGTAGCTGGAATTTTCTCTGGTCCCACCTGGCCCCACACTCCCCCAGCTGCTTATAAAATAATCACTCAGAGGCTTAATATTATTTACAAACTGTATGGCCTATGGCTCAAGCTTCTTGTTTAGCTAGCTCTTATAACTTAACCAATTTCTATTAATCTATAAGTTGCCACATGGCCATGATTTACCAGTACCTTCACATTTTACTTATCTGGGCAGTGGTTGGCATCTCTCTAGACTCTGTCTTTCTCTTTCCTGTCATTCTCCTTGGATTTCCCACCTGTCTCTAAGCTGTCTTGCCATAGGCCAAAGCAGCTTATTTATTAACCAATTAGAGCAACACATACTGACAGCATACAGAAAGACATCCCACAGCAGCTGACATTAGACCAATGAATGCAGATCAGCAAGAGACATACAATGCAACCCTTTACCAGCGGGAAATGCTTCAGGGGGGCTCTTGCAGGCCCCCAAACTGAACTATATGTATAGTCACTGACTCTCAATATGCAGAGAGTTGTTTTACATATTGAAACTGCTTAATTTATTCCTGATATCCCAGAATTAACCTCACTATTTATACAATTACAGGAAATCAACAGAAACAGGGAACATTTTATATATATATTATATATTATATATATACATATATAAACACATCAGATCCCATACATCTGTCAGGTCCTCTAGCACAAGGTAATGATGAGATTGATCAATTATTAATAGGTAATGTGCTAGAAGCCTCAGAATTTCATGACATGATTGCTCCTGGCAGCACCGATCTTATCCCAAGAGAATGTTGGGCTTCTAAGACACTCTGTATGGAAGTTTGTCTTCTTGGCACAAAATGGCCTGCTGGGCAAAGAACTGCATGAATGCTGTCCTTTCTGGATGAGCAGGACACAAGAAAAAGTGACTACTGAACCAAGACAGGGTAAGATAGTCTTTCAAAATTTGTGCTTCTGAAAATGGTCTGCCAGATATTCTAGGCCTGTAGTCAAATTGGATGTCCCAATGTTGCAGAGGAACTTTGGATGACTGTCCAGGTAGCTAGCTATCTCTGTCATTTCTAGAATTATGGAATTTTCTTGCAATGTACTTCCTGTTTACTTAGGTAATATTATATCCTTCTGGGGTTTTTGATGTAGTTGAAGACTAGATAGTTATAATTTTCCTTGGTTATGATAAAAGATAAATTATATATGAAACTTTAGACTCACAATATAGGATAGATGATAGAATATTTTCTTTAATTTTGCCAAATACAAATAGACTAGATGTTGTAACTGCAATTCTTGCTTGATAACTGTTCTATTATATCTAATTTTATTGTGTTAAAGTTAAAATGTTCCTTTTTGATTAGACAGAAAAGGGGAAGTGCTCTGGGATGTCTTTCTGTGTGCTGTGAACATGTGTTGCTCTGATTGGTTGATAAATAAAGCTGTTTGGCCAATGGTAAAGCAGAATAAGGTGAGGAGGCAGTACATTCAAACTGGAGAGAAAGGAGAAGAAAAAGAGAGTGGGGCAGATGCTGCGGGCCACCACCAAGAGAAGCAAGATGTGAAAGTACTGGTAAGCCACAAAGCCACGTGGCAACATATAGATTAATAGAAATAGGTTGAGTTAAGTTATAAGAGCTAGCTAGCAAGAAACCTGGCCCATATGCCATATAATTTGCAATTAATAATAAGCCTCTGAGTGACCACGGGGCCTTGGGGAACCAGAGAAACTTATGGCTACAGTCAGTAGTATATGCCTCTGATTTCTTAATTCATGTGTAAGAAAAAATATTGTGATTTAAAAAAAAAAAAAAGGATTCCCATCCCAAGACTATAAAAATGTTAATTCATGTTTTGTATGAGCTCCTATTTTTTGTTATTTGGTGGTAGTGGGGTTTTGGTTTGTTTGTTTTGTTTTTTGAGACAGGGTCTTACTCTGTAACCCAGATGGGACTTCAATTCACAGAAATCATCCTGCCTCAGTCTCCTGAGCACTGAGATTACAGGTGTGAATCACCATACCCAATTTATTAAGCGGTTTTGTTTGTTTGTTTGTTTTCTGGTTTTTTGTTTGTTTGTTTTGTTTGTTTGTTTGTTGAGACAGGGTTTCTCTATGTAGCTTTGCACTTTTCCTGGAACTCACTCTGTAGCCCAGATTGACCTCGAACTCACAGAGATCTGCCTGGCTCTGCCTCCCAAATGCTGGGATTAAAGGCATGCGCCATCACCGCCCAGTGTAAGCATTTGTTGAGTGTAACTACCTGAGTCTCTTAGGAAAGCATTCATACTGTTATAATTTAAATATACCATTATGCTTAAAAGTGGAAAGTCCCACATTCAAATGTCAAAGTACTCCCTTCCCAGCTGGTCATGCTGCTTTGGGGGCTTACGGAACCTTTTGGACTGTGGCCTGGTTAGCAGAAGTGGGTCGGGGGACAGGCCTTAAAGGTGATGGCTACAATGCCTTCCTTTCTCAAATGGTTCCAGTCAGGTATTTGTCACAGCATCAAGAAAGGTGATTTGAAAGGTGAGATATATATATAATGTACATATATCTATTCAAACATATATATATATATATATATATATATATATATATAAAATGAATCCATGTGAGGCTCATTTTTGCTGTGGAAAATTATATAGCATATAAGATTACAACTCTGCATGTTCTGTTGCTGTATAGATAACAGCTCCCAAATGACATTTTTGAAAATTTCATACACATCTAGATGTACTTTGATCATATCCACCCCTCTGGATGTCTCCTGCCCCCTTCCCACTCCTATCAAACAGCTTCCTTCTTTAGTGTCATTTTATTGTGTGCTTGACTCAGTGAGTTTAACAAGGGCTGCCTGCGTGAGCATGGGTAACGGGTTTTTTTACTGGGGCATATGCAACACTTGCCAGTGGCTACACCACTGGAGAACGTGTTTTCCCCTTCCCAGCGATCATAACTGCTCTTTGGGGAGGGATGAAGCATCCGGAGCCCATCCTCTATCGTGATAGAATGCCTTTTCTCTCCCAGTTGCCTGAAAAGCACCTTCCTGAACGAGTGAAGTTAACAAGCAGGGAGGAAGATTTTATCTGAGTTCAAGCTTGATTTCTCAATGTTCTGGGTGGGTGAGGTGTTTTCAGTAATAGAGTCTTATCATCTAGCTATCGTGGGTAACCAAGAGCAGTAGCAACAGCCTGTATTATTTGGGAGTTTATAGGAACCTCCCTGACCATCAACCCCTGAGGAGGTATTCCATCCCTAGCACTGGGATTTCATTTAATAACCAATGGCTCCTTGAATCAGCAGTATCTGGCTATGATGTGTACTTCTCAGAAGGCTTCACAGATCTTATTCATCTTTTCACAGAGGCCATGCTAATCTGCATCACACTAATTTTAGTTTACGTGCTGATAAGGTGAACCCCTTAAGACGATTTGTTTGCTGTAGGATAATGCTCTTGTACACTGTAAAGATTTATCACTCATATTGGTTTATCACTCGTATTGCTGTGGGATAGTCTTTCTGTATGCTGTGAGTATGTGTTGCTACCATTGGTTAATAAAGAAGCTGCTCTGATCTATGGCAAGACAGGTTATAGCCAGGCAGGAAATCCAAGGAAAGATACAAGGAGAAGAAGGGCAGAGTCGAGGCAGATGCCAGCCCACCACCCAAGGAGCAACAAGATGCCAGCAGATCGGTAACGCCACAGCCACATGCCAATCATAGATTAATAGAAATGGGTTAATTTAAGATGAAAGAGCTAGCTAGCAAGAAGCCTGAGTCATAGACCAAACAGTTTGTAATTAATATTAAGCCTCTGACTGGTTGTTTGGGTATCAGTGGGTGGGAAAGATTTATCGGGCTACAACTGGCTCCCAAATGTGGTGGCAAGAATTTCCACCTAAAACCTGAAAGAGCTTTAAAAAGACTATAAAACAGAGCTAAGAACAGCTTCCCAATTCATGTCTCACATGCTGGCAGTGGTACAGAGACGTCGAGGCATTCGAACTTGAGCACAGCATGAAGGGTTCCTGCCACAGTACACAGAGGTGTCTCCAAGCCTCACAGCACTCTGCAAGACAGATTTAGCTTTTGCTATAAGGTTTCTGGGCTGCAAGCTGCTTGATGGAGGCATTCCCAGAGTTGGTTGTGAACATAGCTCCCTGAGCCGGCAGTAAATATACCTCCACCATGTTGAAAAACATAGCAGGGTGGAGCCATCAGCCAAAATCACAGGTTCAGTCCTAGCCATGCAGCTTAACAATTTAAAAATTCTCCAGGTCAGAAAAGGATTACGGATACACAATAGGACAGATTCAGATGGAAAAAAAACTATAAATGGTTTACAGTGTGTGTAAAAATGTATACAGGCTTGGAAGAGAGAGGAAAATGAGTATAGGCAGTTATGTAAAGAAATAAATAGTTTTAAAAAATAAAGTCTTTAAAGAGACAATAAAAGTAATAAAAAAAGAAATAAGCCACATAAAGATGGAAAATACACAGAGAGTCTGGATTATGTATATTATTGTGTTTTCTTTGAATTTTATGACTGTTAATGAGCTAAGTGCAGAAAGGCATTTGATTGTAAAGGCTGCTAAGTTAAACCAACATATGTATTTTAAAATTTGGGTCTAAGGATATGTTACTTTGGAAAAGAGGTTCTGCTTTTGTTTCCACAGAGGATGAGAAGCTGTGGATTCCTTTCAGGTTAATATGGTTCCATCAAGCAAGACCCAATGAAAAATCTCCAATGGGAACAGATGGCCCAGATGGTCCAACATTTCAGAGCACCTCTGTTGCAGTTTCCTCTGAGTTCTGCATCCAGAAAGACTTCAAGGCTGCTGCTGAGATGATCCAGCCTCATAGACTACTCCAGTCAGGACTTGACCATAATCCTAAATTTTCTTTGGGTTCCCATAAGATTACCAGTACCCAATCAGCAGAAAGTAGCCTAGAAAACTATGCCCGTATTTCCCCCCCCCAAAAAAAATGGATTATGAATGTTTGTCTTTGTTTAAAATGTTGGTTACAAATTGTTATGGATAATGGTCAGAATTTTTTAGCTTTTTAGCTAAACAAAGGAGATTAGATTCAGGATTTTTGTTTTGAAAAGAAAAAAGGAGGCAATGCTGTGGGATAATGTTCTTGTACACTGTAAAGATTTGTCACTTGTATTGGTTTAATAAAACACTGATTGGCAAGTAGCCAGGGAGGAAGTGTAGATGGAACAACCAGACCAGGAAAACTCTGGGAAGAGGAAAGGTTGCCAGCCAGACATAGTAAGATGAAAATGTTGGACTGAGAAAAGGTACCAAGCCATGTGGCTAAACATAGACATGAATTATGGGTTAATTTAAGCATAAGAGCTAGTTAGTTACAAGCCTGAGCAATAGGCCAAACAGTTTATAATTAATATAAGCCTCTGTGTGTTTATTTGGGACTGAACGGCTGTGAGACCAGGCGGGACAGAAACTTCCATCTACAATTTATTGAATGAACTTCACTCTTCTTCTGACTTAAATTCATGCTTCATCACATACTGTGGATTCTTCTGGTCTACTCATGCATTTATGCTTAATTATTTTAGATGTATTGCATGTATACGTTGAGGTCTGTAGAGCACTTATTTGTTTTTCCCCATATTTACCTTTTCAGTGGATCTTGTCAATCCTTCCCATCCAAATAAGTTTTGTTATAATTTCATTGAATTCATCCATTAATAAGATTGAAAATATTGATTTTTTTAAAGTAACATGGCCTATGCGCCATACATTTTGTTTTCTTTTAAATCTATCCATATCAACATTCCTAGGCCTTTAATGAGCTCTAATTCATTTCTATTTCTATGGTCCACTGTTATTGTAAAAGGTAAATTATTTATTACATTTAAAATTATTTTTTTTATTTTTATGGTCAGGCATGGTGGCTCATGCCTTTAATCCCAGCACTCGGGAGGCAGAGGCAGGTAGATCTCTGTGAGTTCAAGGACAGCCTGATCTACAGAGTGAGTTCCAGGATAGCCAGGGATACATAGGGAAACCCTGTCCCAAAAAAAATTTTTTTTGAGGGGGGGATTTGTTTGTTTGTTTGTTTGTTTGTTTGTTGTTTTTGTTGAGTTTTGTTTGTTTTGTTTTGTTTTGTTGGTTTTTCAAGACAGAGATCTGCCTGCCTCTGCCTCCTGAGTGCTGGGATTAAAGGCATGTGCCACCACCACCTGGCCTTAGGAAGTTTAATATGCATTTATTTTACGTGTGTTCCTGAGTGTGTCTGTGCACCAGACATGTACAGAAGCCTCTGGAAGGTCAGAAGAGTGTTCTGGATCCCCTGAAACGGGAGTTACAGGTGGTTATGAGCTGTCATGTGGGTGCTGGGAACCAGACCAAAGTCCTCTGCAGGACTAGCAAGTGCTTTTAACTGTCAAACCACCTCTCTAGTCCCTGTTTTCATCACATGTTAAAATTATCTATGACTTAGCACTTTTCAAAAGCTATATGGGTATCTATCTATCTATCTATCTATCTATCTATCTATCTCTATCTATCTGTCTATATCTATATATCTATATCTATATATCTATATGTATGAATTTATATGTCCTGAACACAGCCACTTCTCAGAGCTTGTGAGTCCCAGAGTGCTTGCCACACTTTCCACAAGGCTCGTCAAGCCCAGGCCCAGCCCTTTCTCTCCTTTTTCCCTGAGATGAAACACTTTCTTCTTCATTCTAGTCACCCTTATGGATTCTCCATTCTTCATAATAGTTTCTCAATTGGTTCTCCTGGACATTATAGATGCACTCACATTAACATCTGAAAGAACGGCCCTTTGCCTCTGTCTACAGCTTGTTACTCATTTCCTTTACACCACCACCACCCCTCTTTGGCAGGGTTTCTTTGCGTAGCCCTGACTGTCCTGGAACACACTCTGTAGCCCAGTCTGGCCTCAAACCTGTAGATCCACCTGCCTCTGCCTCCCAAGTGCTGAGATTAAAGGCGTGCGCCCACCACCGCCTAGCAGTACTTATCTCTTATTTCTTTTTATCTTATTTTCCTAGTTACAACCTCCAGAGAAACAATGAGCAATAATGGTGGAAAGACATTATTTGGAATCCATATTAATGGAACTTTCTAGATTGTTAAGCCCAACACTGGATTTTAGGTACTGATATTCTCTCTCTCTCTCTTCTAATGAGAATTTTTCTTATTCTTTATGGTTTGTGGATAACTGGTAAATTTTTATCAAACATCTTTTGAGATAATCACAAAACTCATTTTTTTTCTTTTAGTCTGATAAATTAGTAATCAGATTTAATGAGGTCCAGTCAATTTTCTTAATGCCAGAATAACAATTCTCATGATGATAACCGTGTTTCCCTATTGGCTACACTCAGCCCACCATTTCCTACAGGGGCTAATTGGCGTTAGGGCAACAGATCCCCATGAGGCACTGTGGAAGCAGTCCACCTCTCTCTGACTCTAGAACACCACGCTTCTCTGAAAGAGATCACTTGTTCTCCCTCCCTGGGCCAGCAATACTTCACGCTCCAAAGCCTGATGTCACAGCTTTTTGAAGTCAGCTTGTCTCAGTCCTGAACACAGCCACTTCTCAGAGCTTGTGAGTCCCAGAGTGCTTGCCACACTTTCCACAAGGCTCGTCAAGCCCAGGCCCAGCCCTTTCTCTCCTTTTTCCCTGAGATGAAACACTTTCTTCTTTAGCCCTCCACAAGAGTTCCTCCTTTGCACTCTCACACTCTCTTGACATAATCTGGCTTCCCATGGGGGAGAGGTGGGCATGGCCCCCCTATCCCTTACAGAGGTCTACCTTCCCATTAACACCATGATTTCCCAGAAAGCACCTAATCTACTAGGCATCCTATAGGTTCAGGTTCAAGGTGCGTGAACACTCCACTGCCCTTGTCAGTGAGCGTGAGAGCGGCCTCCCGCACCTCACTGCTGAGCCCAGATATGTCCAGCAACAGACTTCGCTTTGGAAAACAAAGAAAACGAGGAAGGACTGTGAAGCTTTCTTAGAAGCCAAGAAAATAGCCACCCAAGATACGAGGCTGACTCACAGGTCCTGCTCTCCTCCACTCCACCAGTCACCTCCAGCGGCCTCAGTCCAGCTTCACCCTCACAGGCCTGAATCCGGCCTTTCCTGCTCTAATCCCCATAGCCCCTTGCACCTGGATTCCCAGACCTCTGGGCCAGCTGGCAGCTGTTAGCCTCCAGCAGCATGCCTCTGCCCCATTCTTTAGGCAACATGGGAGGTCAGGCTCCCACCAGATGGTCACAGTTGGGGTGTCCAGTAGCTAGACCTGGAGGTGAGGTCAGCCTTGAATAGTCCTCATCAGCCCGTGACTCAGTCACCACTGGCTACTGGGTACCATTAGGCAGAGTACTTCACCAAGACCGATCAGAGTAAAGAAACGAACCCCTGTGATGGGGACCATCACCCTCAGGGACAGAAAGGATAGGGTAGGTGGCTGGAGATACAACTCAGTTGGTAGAGTACTCGCCTAGCATGCTTAAAGCCCTGGGTTTGAGCTCCAGCACCACATAAAACTGTCATGGAAGCACATGTCTGTGATTCCAGGCCTTGGCAGGGGTGGAAACAGGACGATCAAGACCGGAAGGAAGGTCATCCTAGGCTACATATTAAGCGGAGGCCAGCCTGGCCAATAAGAAACCCTGTCTCAAAAAGCTTAAGAAGTATAAAGAAGAAAGGATGGGGCTGAGAAGGTAAACTGGAGATAGGCCAATGCCTATTGGAGCCTCTGCCCCATTAGCATCATGGCCTCATGACCCCTCAGAAGCAGGAAACAGAGGCCTCAGCTATGCTAGTGAGAAATTCAAGGGCAACGGGGGTGTGAAGTTCCATCCTGAGAAGAGCCAGGAATTTTCATCTTTGCAGTTTTTTCCAAGTGAGGCAATACAGTTGTGTGTGTTACAAAGGCTTAATTGTTCAACTCTCGGCTCTAGAACAGTGCCTGACACAGGAAGGCTCAAAAATAACCATTGACGAAATGGACAAATCCTAAATAGCATGTGCCATAATACCGGAAACACAATTTTACATCTCTCATTTCTATCTTACTGGAAGTGTAGAAATAGAGACACGGCCTGGAACTCCCCAGCCAGCCCAGGCGCCCTGGATGTCAGCTCCAGAGGTTGGGAAGGGGCAGAGGGTCCTCAGGCTTGAGAAGAGATGGTCCTGGTCAGGGCACTGTTAAGTGTGTCTGTGGATGTAGTCTCTAGAACAAGACTAAAGCCATACAGCGGCGCTAGGAGTCCAAAGCCCAGGATAGCCATGAAAGGCAATGTGTCAGGCGGGAGCCACGGTAACTGGCTTGCTGTAGTGGCAGTCCCTGTTCTCTGTCATCTCTGCTCTTTTGGTGTTGCCTTTCCTGTACCACGGGGCAGTGTCTCTCTTTACTGGGTTGGGAAAGGAAGGATCATGAATCCTTGCTTTCATCCGGGAGTGGTGACGGGCAGGCCATGGGCCAAAAGTGTTGAGGACATAGAATGAACACATGTCCCAGTTGCTCATCCCAGGAGCTGATTCCCTTGTGAGAGCTGGTGTATCTGGACTAACAAAGACCTTCAGCTGCCAGGGGAAGCCAAACACCCAAGAGCTCCTCATGTGGGGCTCTGTTTCAAAGTATGGTGATTAATTTTCATATTTTCATTGTCAGCTTCACTGGGTTTGGAATCACCTGGGAGACACACCTCCGGTACGTCTGTGAGGGCATTTCCAGAGAGGTGTGACTGTGGGAGGGAAAACTTGCATGCGAGTTGCATCATCCCCCCGTCTGGGTAAGGTCTCAAACTGAACAGAAAGGAAAAGGCAAGAGCGCGAGGTGAGCACATGCATTCATCTCTCTCTGCTTCTTGACTGATGATGTAACATGGTCGTTGGCCTCACACTCTTACCTCTCTATCTTCCACACCATGGTGGTCTGTAGTCACCGTCTGTGAGTGACTACAGTGTGAAAATAACCCTTTCTTCTTCTTCAAGTTTTGTTTTGGTTGCTTGTTTGTTTGTGGTTTTTTTGTTTTTTCTGGTCAGGTATTTTATCATGGCACCAAAAACAAAACGTAGCTAATGCGGAGGCTACAGGGAGAATTACAACATTTGGAGCTGGGAGCGGCTGGGTAATCCTGGGCAGGCTGCCTGCATCCTTTGTCCTGAGCGACAACTGGGTGAGTAAAAAGATGAGGGTCAGCCCAAGGCAAGGGTGAGGCTGTGCTGTCTTTTAGGACTGCTACCTCAAGGTCTCAGTTGCTCAACTCCCAATCACGTTGGGTTTCACCACCACCACCACCACCACCACGACTGACAGGCTGTCCTGTCACCTCCCTGTCAGGGCTGGGCCACCTCTGTCTCTCCCACCTGCCTTCTGCCACCCCTGTGTGAGACGCTATCCACCCAACACCCTTCTTCTCCCAGGCCTCAGGGCTAGGGCCTCATGGGCTCAGCTGGGTACACTTGTCCCCGCCCTGCCACCCAGCAGTCTCTTTGTTGGGTCCCAGAGCAAGCTGGTTTCCTCTGAGTCTGAGCAGGTCTGACGGGGTGACAGAGGCTCAGGCGGTAACTACAAGGACAGCTGAGACACAGCTCTTCACCAGCAGAAAGACTACAGCAGGGAGGCGCCCACCAGCATCTATGCTCCAGATCAACCACTTGAAACTGTGTGAGCTTGGGGTGGCCCCTCACACCTCCCCCAAAATCTGTTTTCTGAAGAGCCTTGTTTCTGCTTTTGTATTGGCCCTGGAATCTGGCTCGGGGCCAGCAACTAGGCCCCTGTTGGCAGAATCAGCCTCATTCCTGTTTGGCCCCTGGGAGACTGACTCTCTCCAGAGCTTCCAGCATCTCAACCCCCTTAAAGCTGGTACCTGCCACCCCAAACCTCAGCCTCTCAAGTCCCATTGACCCAGTATAGGCTAGACACGTAGTCAGCATTTCCTAAGTTGTTGTTGAGGGATTAAATGGCATAAAACTGGAGCTGGGAAAGTCCCTTAGCCACAGCCACGCCCTCCTCTGTGTTCTGTGGAACCAAACACAGCTTAAAGGCCAGCTGAGCTGCACTCTTGATAGAGTTTTGTCCTTCCTGGGCATGCTGGGCTTAGTTCCCAAGCCACCTTACAGGCTGTACCACTCCAGCCCTCCTTCCTTCCTGGTCCATGCCTCTGGCTGTCTACCCTTTGCAGAGTCCCCAGACCCTGCCTAGGGCCTGACTTGACTCCCTGTCGCCACAACGCCAAAGCTCTAATCCCTCAGGAGGCCCAAACAGCCCTCCTATGACCCGGTTGTCCTATGTGCTTACAGACACACCAGCACCTGACCTCAATCACAGGCTACTGAGAGACATAACCTTGGGGAGCCAGAGGTAACATGGCCTGGAGCTGGGTCAGACAGGACACAGAAACAGGACTCTTTCAGTTAGCTCCTCTTCTGGCTCTCTGGGATCCTGCCATGGTCAGAACTGTGGACTGGGCACAACAAAAGGAAAGGACTTGCCTCCAAGGATGCAGCTCTCCAGCTAGGCTAGTGGTTGGGGGAAGAGAGCTGGATCTTGAAGGAGGGACACTTTGGCTCTGGGGAGCTGAGCCTGAATAGAGCAGGCTCCACCCACAGATCAGTGACCACTAGGCCACAGCAGGTCAGTGTCTTAGTCCTCTGGCCAGAACTGTGGCCTCACAAGAAGGTACTTCAAGTGTGAGCTGGCCCATCAACTTTACCCCACCCTAATCATGGCTGTGTGCACCCCTGGACAGTCTGAGCTGAGCATTCCCTAGGCTTGAAGTTGTTCCGGTCCCACCCTCCCCTTCGCCCTCGGCTCAGGCCCAAGGGTAGCTCCCAAAGGCGTCTGCTCCTGCTGGAGCCTGCCAGCTCTGCCAACCCATCAAGGAAAGAGCACTGTGGTTTCCTCTGGCCTTGGACAGTCCTGGCTACAGAGGGCCTGGGCATCATGCCCTGAGCCACTTGGGGCTCCCTTGAAGGACAAGGCCACTAAGTGTGGTCTCTAAGGAAGCAGAAGCAGAAGTCTTCCTTCTCCTAAGCCCCCTCATACCCTCCTGGTCTCTTTCTGAATCATGGCCAAGGTCTAAGCTAAGATAATGATTCCCATAACAGTTACGGCATTAACATAGCAAAATGTTAATAGCCAGGTTCTCTGTTGGGTATTGGAGAAAAGTGAGATAGACACAGTTCTTGTCCTCATCAGGTGTCTCAACCCCAACCCTTGGCAGCCCCAGGCCTTGGCACACGGAAGCCACTCAACACAGTTTTGCTGGATGAATGAGGAATGCATGAAATGAACAGTCTGGTCACACTTGGTATTCCGTATGCCTGAAGACTCATGAGGCCACTAGAACAGAGGTGAGCCGTGACCAGCCACCACTCATCCTCACCTTAAGAAAGCCTCTAGCTTTCATGGCTACCTTGTGACTTGTTACAGCACCACCACAGAGATTCAGCAACACAGCAATCTTCCAGGACCAAGGCCATTAAGGCCGGAAGGGAACTCCAAGGCCTTCATAAAGCGGGTCTTAGGAGTGTTGGAGAGGCCATAAGACCTGACGCTTAGTTGACCTGCTGTTCCAACCTCAAGTTACCTCAGGAATAGCCACACAGTATGTCCACTGCTAAGGACTACCCCCACCCCAGGAGCACAGCTTACTCAGGCCTCTCTCCTATGGGAGAATGCTTTTAGAGGTGGGCCTCTGATGCTCTTAGGTGAGGAAGTCACCAAGAGCCCATGTAGATGATGGCAGCCATGGACCTGCATCCTTCTAAGCTGCCCAGGCCCTGCACAATGGCATGGGGAACTTTATAGAGCAGATTCTAGGACCACCCTTCTTCTCCCTTCCTCCTCATCTCCAGTCCTGTGACAGAAGCTTCTGAAGAAAGACTGTAATGTCAGCAAGGTCATGGACAGGAAGACTGAACCCCCCACACCCCCCCCACACACACAGTAATGAGGGGTTTCAGGACAGGAAGATGGCAGGTCTTGCAGATGTATGAATCAATAGAGAGAAGCAAGAATGTCTGAGGAAAAGTTTCCAGAATCCACTATGGAGTGCATTGGTTGGGAACCTCCACAGATTCCTGAAGAACTACCTGCTCTTCTCCCTCAACCCCCAGCGAGGTTCATCACTATCACAATTGCTATGGCTCTTGAGAATCCAGGTGAGGGGTCTCTGACCATGGCCCACGGTGTACGCTCAACTCTCAGGACAACCAGTGGTAAATTGTGGCTGAACTCATCCCACTCCATTTAGTGGGATCTAATTGCTGGGAGCTTCTGGTCTACATACAGCCCTGAGAGACCATGCAGAAAAATGGCCTCTCACCCATGTCTGTCTGGGTGGGGCCCATGTTTGCCTGGGACCAAGCACAACCCTCCTCTGGCACACAGTAGGGTGAGCCCAATGTCTACTCTCAATGTGTCCTCCTCACTGCCCCACCCCCACTCAAACATACATTAGTGTCACACATATGTCACTTCTCCCAGCTGAGGAGATGGCAGCACCCTCCCCACCAGGAAGACGTCCCTGGATGGGACGTCCTTACTTTGTACCTCTCAAGTCATAGTAGTCCCTCACACCTCACACCCTGTGAGCATCCTAACCCTTACCTTCAGCCAAGAGGGCACACCAAGGGTTGCCAAGAATATTGACTAAGCTAGGAGCCTCCTCGGGGTCTAGGAAGCAGGTGATGTCTGATGCGGTGAGACAGAGGTACCCAGAGAGTGGTCTGGACAAACCATGGCACCTTCAGAAGCTGTTAAAGGACATCCCCGCGGGGAGAGAAGGGCCCTGGGGAGGGCTTCCAAATACTTCCTCTCAGAGACAGTCACTGCTCCAGCCACTCTCCTTTCTGGAAAGCCAAGAGACACAACACTCCTTGCAGACAAGATCACTCCAAGAGAGATGGCAGCGAGAGAAGGCCCAAGAAGCGGGAGACCTGGAAAGATCACGCACCTTGCATATAGATGCCAGAAAGAGGTCAACTCCTCTAGGAAATCAGCCTGGCCTCTGCAAACTTGTTTGTTCACCTTTCCGTTTCTACTCCACTCACACCCACCCCCAAGCCCGTAATAGACCCACTGCTTGCTGCTGTCCTGCGTCTGTGTCCCTAGTCCAGGGCTACTCAGGCCCAAGGGTCTAACAGCGGTGGTGTTCAGAGGGCTCCACATGTTCAGAGGTAGGGAGGCAGGTCGGCCCGCCAGAACCTGGAAGTGGTTTGGGAACAAGGCGCGGCCCCATCCCCCATCCCTGCATCCCTCCCCGGGCTAGAGCACCGGCCCGTAAAAGCGACTTCAAAGGGCCAGTGCCGGGTGTCTGAGCTTCCACAGCCGGCTCGGCTCCGCGACCAGGCGGGACCCAGACATCAGAGCGGACCCTATTCTGTGGGGGTTTCAATAAGCGGGTGGGGGGGTGCAGCCTGAGAAAGTGAGGGGCGGTCCTCGGAGCCCCCAAAGTGGGAGGGTCGGGAGTCCGCGGGGCCAATCGGTGTGCGCAGGGCGCGGACACGGAGGGGGGTTCGGGGGCGGGCAGGCCGGGGGGCGGGGCGCGGCGGCCAGGCGGCGGCAGTGGAGGCGGCGACTCCTCCGTGTCCGACTCCAGCTCCGGCGGTAGCTCCGTCCCGCGATGCCCCATTCGGTGACCCTGCGCGGCCCTTCGCCCTGGGGCTTCCGCCTGGTGGGCGGCCGGGACTTCAGCGCGCCCCTCACCATCTCGCGGGTGAGTACGACCCCCGCGGGGCAGCAGGGTGGCCCCGGGACTGAGACCTTGTCCTTGTGGTAGACCCAGGACCCAGATCCTCGACGTGTCTGAAGCTTGAAAGCGGAGGGTTGGTCTGGGTGACCTGCATGCCGTGGAAGGGAGTCCCAGCAGAGCAGAGCAGAGCAGCCCCACCCCCCTTCCCGCACAGTCTGCCCCATTTGGTGGTGAGACTCCCCAAGAGTTCACACACCAGCTTCCCGCTGACTTTCTTTAGGGGAAGTCACTGTGGGCCGGGGAAGAACCCTCAGACTTGGGCCAGGAGTCTGGACAGTTCTATAGAGGCCCAGAAACTCCTCAGACCCAATCCTGCCTAAAGTTTTGGGGCAAAGTAACTGAAAGCCGTCTTCCCCTACTAAAAGTCTGGGTGGCCCTAGAGGGTCTGCTGTCCAGAGAAGTCCACCCTCTTCCCCACTCTGAACTTCAGTTTCTCTTCTCTGACCTCAGTCACTCTAGGGGAAGTGACCAAGAGGGACTGTTGGCTTCCAGGCAAAGAGGAGATGAGGTGTGGTTCCCCTTCCTTACAAGCCAACACAAAACCAGGGACCAGTACAGCCCTAGTCCAGGTCCTCAAGGGTCCCAGGTCCATACTCTGCTCCTAGACCTGGGGTAGAAGAGGAAGAGAAAGGGGCACAGCCCTGGAGAGGTAGTTGGTCTGAAGATAGAGCAGGGGGGGAGCTCAGGCCCTGAGGCAGGGATTCCCCAGATTTGGAGCCAAAAGAGAAGAGAACCCAGGCTCTGCCCTTGGTGACTCCCAGTCCAGAGGAAGGACGGATATGGACATCCCTTCTCCCCACAGAGGCTCCTTGAGTTTTGGGGGACCCCCTTCTCCCACTCTACTGCTTCCTCTGGCCCTGAAGGCTGGGCCAAGCTTTAGAGACTTCTCAGTTCTTGGGAAGGGATAGACACCCTGTGGGTGTGGAATCGTGGAATCCTCTATCTGGGAGGCTGGGTGACAGGCAGGACCAGCTGTCCTAGGAGGCCTCCCACATCTGTCTTCACCAGCAGGTCCCTGGGGCCAAGTGAGGTCTGTCTTCAGCACATCCAGGAGACTTTCATCTCCTTGTTCCCCCTAGAGATCCCCACTCTGAGTGAGTGTGTGTGTGTGTGTGTGTGGCGGAGGGTGTGTGTGGGGGGGGGGGGAGCATCTATGTCTGCCAGGTGGATCATGCTATGTATCTGCAGGAGGACTCGTGACGGTGTTAGACCAGCCAGCGGGCCAGGCACCCTGGGTGTGAGGCCGCTGACAGGCTCAGTGGCCACGGCTGACTGCTGCAGGCGGCTGAGAGCTAAGACATCTGTTGCCCACGCGGCTGCCTGTCCAACAGGGAAAGGCCTCCACACGTCAGCAGAGGCTGCCCCGGCCTTGTTTGGCACTGATGGGGGCTTGGTGGGAGGAGGTCCAGGCCCCTGGTGGACAGACAGTTTGGAAGAGAGGAATCCTCTTTATCCCCCAAAGTCGTGTGGCAGTAGCTCCAACCTAAGGAGCCAGGATGACTGAGCCTAAGTTAGGGTGGGATTTGGGAGATTTACAGAGCTGGGGAGACACAGGCCACAACTTGCCTAGCAGGTACCTCAGGGGCAACAGTACAGGGACTGGGGATGTGTGGGAGTGTCCTCACTAAAGGGCTTCTAGATCCTTTCCTGTGTCCTTCCAGAGCCCCTTCTGTTTCCAGAGCGCCCCTTACCCAGAACCCAGTAGAAGGGGACAGCCTCATATAGGCAGTAGGGGGCTGATTATTAAGCTGGGCTGGGAGCTTACAGTCTTTGCCCAGGTAGCCTCTAGGATCCCCAAGAACAGTGTACAGGGCTTCTTCCTTATAGGCAAACTGTAATGACTACTGGCCTTTTCCAAGTATCACAGTATGCCAGGCCCCACCCTATCTAGTGTTGGTACCAGCACCTTCCCAGCAACCAGTCCTTGGAATGAGCATTGCTGTATGCCCAGCCTCTTGTAGAGATATTATTTGCCATGATTGACTCTGGAAGTCCCTGTTACAATCCTTAGACTCTCGGCCTCATGTTGTAGATTGGGACACTGAGGCGCAGAGAAATTAAAATACACAGAGAAAGGGGGTATGAGCTGGAATCCAGGCCTGTTTGGAGTTTGCTGTGACTGTTTGGGGAGATGATGTGACCCTCTGTGGCTCCCACCCACCACAGGCTTCTGCAGTGGGCACAGCAGGGTCTGGAATGCAGCAGGTGAGGGACTGACTCATGCTCCAGATTTCCATCTGACCTCACTGCTCCCATCTTTCCCCTGTCTGTCTGGTTATCTTGTGCAGCACAGCTGGACGACTGACCAAATTCCACCACATCCAGCGATTTCCTTGTTTAGAATGTTCCGTGGTTCCCAACCCCATGAGAAATGCCAGCATCTCACCCCAGGGCCTATAGACCCTGCAATATCTGGTCCCCGCCACTTCTCTTACTTGGTCCCTATCACTTTCCCTTCACTAATGATGCTACAAGTCACACCAGCCTCCCTCCTTCTCTCTTAGATAAGCCATTATAATGCTGGGTTACAATTCACACCAGCCTCCCTCCTTCTCTCTTAGATAAGCCATTATAATGCTGGGTTACAATTCACACCAGCCTCCCTCCTTCTCTCTTAGATAAGCCATTATAATGCTGGGTTTCCACCTGGAGCGTTATCTCCACACTCTTCCTTTTCGCGGAGAAGCACAGTGGTTAACAGTGTAAACTCTGGTTTGGACCCAGTTAGCCTACGTTAGAATTCGGACTCGGCCATTTATTAATTAAATATTGCTTTGTCTTCTTTGGACCTCGGTTGCCTAGTCTAGGAAATGGGCTTGCCGTGAGAATTCGGGAGACAATGTGTGCAGAGGGCAGCTGGGAGTCATGGTTTCCTGGCTTCGTGCCCTCTTTGACCAGAACTCCCCAAGCTCAATGGAGCTGGCCACATCCCAGCCACCTCTGCTTCCAGGAACTTCCTCCACCTACAGGGACCTGAATGCACCCCTTGTGCTGGCTGAGTCATCTTGTAGCCAGCTAGCCCTGAGGAAGAAGACTCCTGTCCAGTGGAGGGACTGGGCTGAGGTGCCCCTGCTCCAACCCCCTCTCTGTTCATCTGTAGGTAGCATGAGAACAGCTTTGGCCTCACCTGGTGACTGAGAGGTTACCCCTGTGCCAGATACGGCAAAGTTCTGGCACAGATCAGGTAGCCATGAAGAGCGGGGAGCCCTGACAGAATCTTGACAGGAGAATGGGACTGGATGGTGCCAAGTGGGCACCTGCCCCAAGAGGACAGGCTTGTGCAAGCGCCTGGTGCCCCAGTGCAGCAAGTGAACATTTATGGTGGACTGGTTGGCTAGGGTAGCATACTTTAGAAGAGAAATTTCCTTGAGCAAAATCTGGGGAGATAACGCAGTTGGTAAAGTGCTTGCCATGTAAACACAGACCTGAGTTTAATCTCTAGCCCCCACCTAAAAAAGCCAGGTGCAGGGCTGGGGAGATGACTCAGTGGGTAAAATGCTTGCATAAGGATCTGGGTTTGGATCTCCAGGACTCATGTAAAAGCTAGATATGGTAAAGCATGCCTGTAACCTTAGCACTGGGGTAGGTGGTGACAGGCAGATCCCAGAAGCTCACTGGCCTGATAGTCTAGCCAAAAATGGTGAACCCCAGGTTCAGTAAGAGTCCATGTTTCAAAACAACAAAGGCAGCGTGCAATAGAGGAAGACACTGATGCCAACCGCTGGCTTCTACACATGCACACCCAGGCGAGCGCACACACACACACACACACACGTATACACATGGAGGGTGGGAGGAGGAAGGGGGAGAAAGAATATTTCTTGAGGCAGTCTATTTCAGGGCAAGGCAGCTCGGGCAGTGCCCACACCAAGCTTCTAGCCAAGGAACTGCCAGCACCTGGCTTTGTCCACTCTCTATTAGAAACTGGCTGAGCTGAGCCTGCCCGGGGTTGCCAGGAGCTCCCACCCCCAACCCCACTGATAGGAACAAGGTCATTGGCAAGTCTCGAGCCACAGGGAAGTGCTGGCTGTTCATTCTAGGCTGGAGTGAAGACCCCTTGTCTGTTCCCAGTCTGTTTCCAGGGTGCCCTGCCACCTCAGTTCCCCAAGATTCTTATTTAGACATCTCTGTGAGTCTTCCCCCACCCTCATCACATGACCTTCATCAGATGACCAAAAGTGCTTGAGTCTGTTGGGTCAACAGAGGACACTAGGGGTCCTGCCGGGGAAGCCAAGATGGAGTTATAACCCCAGAGTACAGGCTGGTAGCTGGAACTGGATGGCTTTGAACTTGTCTAAGGAGGTGATATACTCACCTCCCCTTTTTAACTGTAACGATGCATCGGCAATGCAGGGGTGCAGGTAATGAGGGCACAAGGAGGTACTCTCAGAGGAACTGGGCTCTGCGCTGAGGCCTAGCAGAGGAGTGGGCTAGTTAGTAATCAGGGTTAAAGAATCAGAAGATTCCAGTGCCAGTTGGAAGGAGCAGCATTTGGGGAAGTTAAGATGTGGAGTGCTGTCTGGTGCCTTTGAGTACCCTGCAGGTTTTTAGATGGGGTAACCACAGCATGGTGGAGCAGGTGAACGTTTGGTGGGCATGAGAGGTGAGATCAATAAGTAGGGTCAAGGGTTGCCTAAGTAGGGTACTGTCAGTGTAAAATGCTTAGGACATGTCCATGCTCCGTGTGTGTCTGGGCATACATGTCTTGTGTGTCTGAGTGTCCCTTGCATGTCTTAGTGTCCCTACACAGACTATAAAGTAGCATCCCACTTGTCCCAGGCTAGAAGAAGCCCCTCATATATCCTTACATCTAACCAGGTCTGCAGGGGCTGGAGACCGGCCTTGAAATCAGAGGTCACAAGGGGACCTCAGCCAGTCTCTTGGCTTGCCCACCCACAGGTCACACTGGCACAAGGCCACACCGGCCAGGTTCTGAGGTTGAAGGGAGTCTAGTGCAGAAGACCACGTGATAACTGTGCCAACCACGTGATTTGTCTGACCACAGGTTCATGCTGGAAGCAAAGCGGCCCTGGCTGCCCTGTGCCCAGGTGACCTGATCCAAGCCATCAACGGCGAGAGCACCGAGCTCATGACCCACTTAGAGGCTCAGAACCGCATTAAAGGCTGCCATGATCACCTCACACTCTCCGTGAGCAGGTACAGATGCGCAGGCTGGGCTGGAAAGGCAAGGGGACATGGTGTGGGGGGCGGTGCTGGCCAGCCTGGGAAACTGAGCCAACACAGCCTTTCTGCCTCACCTCGGAGCATCCCATCCGGGCCCAGACCTAGGGATTAGTGCCGTCATGGTGCTTGATTAGCACCAGTTAGCTCAGAGTGCTTTGTTGCCCTTGTGGCAGAAGAAATAAGATCTTGAGCTGGGGGGCACACACCTATAATCCCAGTTCTTGGAAGGTTGAAATAGGAGCAGCAGGAGTTCAAAGTTAACCTGAGCCACGGAGTGAGATCTTATCTCAAAACAAAAATCTGAAACAAAAAACAAATCAGTCCTTTCTCCTCCTCCAAGGGGACAGTTTGTTGACCAGCTCATCTTCAAATTAACTTAAAAATGTAAAACCTAATGTAGGCCCACTTTACAGATGAAAGTAGCAAGGTAGAGGACCCTTAAAGTCACAT
>CABHPH010158850.1:0-11528 GCA_902168325.1 Peromyscus nudipes | reverse complement strand
CTGCTGCTGCTGCTGCTGCTGCTGCTGCTGCTGCTGCTGCTGCTGCTGTTGCCACCACAGCAGCATTGATAGGGCTCTACTTGGCCAGCAGGCCTCTTGCCTTTGTTGAGATTTGAGGGGGAAAGGGGTGCCCTACCCAGCTGATCAGGGGTAATCAAGGCAGAGCCTGGCAAGCCAGACGGTTCCCAGTTCTAGGAGCTGCCTGAGCCTCAGCTGGTCTCTTTCCTGTTAGGGAACTTTCCCTTTCCTTTTTCCCCAGGCTCCCTGTCCACACTGCAGAGCAGAAAGGCCTACATATATCACCCCCCAGACTGAGACACACCCATGGCCTGAACGTGAGCTTTATCCCCTAAATGAGGCTACTTCACCTGCTAGCCCAGGCTTAGCCACACGGCCTTCCCCAGGATGACTAGCATACGTAAATAAAGGTGTATGTCGGGAGATTGGCTGGTGTGTGTGTATTGTCCTTACCCATGTATGTGTCTTTAAATGCCCTTTGAGAGGATGTGTGCTCTTGTTCATATTGCTGTGGGCAGGCTGTGTGCCTGTGGGCTGAGGTCAGCAGCACCACTTTGGACTCTTTCTGCATGGACACAGGCACCCAGACCCTGTTCAGACCCACACCACAAAGCCCCTACCCTGTCCTTACAGGCTGAGGGGCAAGCTCAGGCCACTCTTCATCCAGTTCTTTCAACCATAGACACTAGGCTGCATCTACTCCTTGTCTGCTGCTCCCCAGGAAAGCTACAAAAGTGGCTAGCAGGGATAGGATGCAGGCCCAGAGAAGCGACCTCAGGGCGGCACCCTTGCATCTCAGACTTCCCTCTGAAGGGCCTTCGAGAAAGCTCTTAGGGCCCTTTCCAGCTATGGGACAAGAGTTCCTTTTTGTATTTCCAGCCACGGACCCCTTTGCTGCTTGGGTATAAAAGAAATGTCAGAACAGAGGTAGCTAACCAACATAAAGGCCTGGCATAGCAGGGTGGGGGGAAAGTCCTTGCCAACAGGAAGAGCCAGAGGTCAGAGGGCTCCTAGTGCCGTTACCATAGCCTAGAGATGTCAGCGCAGTGGTCCACAGTGGACACAGAGGCCTGGCATAGCAGGGTAGAGGAGGAGAGTCACCGGGAGTGGTCAAAGGTCAGAGGGCCTCCTAGTGCCTCAGGCCTCACTCTTACAGGATGGCAGTCCAGCGACCAGCAGGCGGTCCTCAGTCTCTGGGATTGGGCTGGAAGACAACAGATCAGGCCTGGGATCTCCATATGGTCAGTCACCTCGCCTTCCGGTCCCTCACAATGGCAGCAGCAATGAGGTCACCCTGCCAGCCCAGATGAGCGCTCTACATGTGTCTCCACCTCCCAGGTAGGACAGAGGCCAGGCCTTTGAAGTCACGCCCAGACCCATCCTAATCCATCAAATCTCAACCATTTTCATCCCGGGCCCTAAGGCTTGATCTTGGAGCCTCGAGTAGTTATAGTCTAACTTAAAAGGCTGTCAGAACCAAGACTGGAATTACCACTCTGGCCTTCCATCTCTCTCCTGCCCAGTGCTGACACAGCCAGGGTTCTCCCTCGGAACCGAGACTGCAGGGTGGACCTGGGTTCAGAGGTCTACAAGATGTTGAGGGAACCAGCAGAGCCAGCGGCCTCGGAACCCAAGCAGTCTGGATCCTTCCGCTACTTGCAAGGCATGCTAGAGGCTGGCGAAGGTGGTAAGGCTCCCAACACCTTATCTCATCTGCCTCCCCTCTCCCTGCAGGACCCCAGCTTACCCTCCACACCTCCAACCCCACCTGATCCACACCTTCCAGCCATCTGCCCCTCTTCGGGTCCTGTCTGTGCCTTCACCATGACTGTGCCTTCACCAAGCCTCCACCCTCTGATTTCCACTGGACTACCATGTGGCTCTCCCTTACCTCATACCAACCAAGTGCTTCCCCTCTAGGCTTCTGACCAGGGCCCAGAAGCAACATCCTGCAGAAGTGGGGTTCTTATCTTACCTGCCCCATTCATACCACCTGCACTCTGGATTTCAGGGGAGCGGCCTGGGTCTGGTGGTCCCAGGAACCTCAAGCCAGCAGCCAGCAAGCTGGGTGCTCCGCTGAGTGGCCTGCAGGGGCTACCAGAGTGCACGCGCTGTGGCCACGGGATTGTGTGAGTACCCACCCTGCCCACCAGCACCGACGCAACTCCACCGCTGTTCTCCAGGGTCCTGGTGGAGGTGGTTTGTCCTAGAATATGTCAGTCACCCTGTCCCTCTCTCCCCCACATCAGGGGAACCATCGTCAAGGCAAGGGACAAGCTCTACCATCCCGAGTGCTTCATGTGTAGCGACTGTGGCCTGAATCTCAAGCAGCGTGGATACTTCTTCCTAGATGAACGGCTGTACTGTGAGAACCATGCTAAGGCACGAGTCAAGCCACCAGAGGGATATGATGTGGTGGCCGTGTACCCCAATGCCAAGGTGGAACTCGTCTGAGCTGGGAAATCCTGCCTCGCCTGCTTCATTTAATGTCCCCTCATGGCCCGTGTAAATATATGTCCTCCTGGCCTCTCTAATAAAGTCCCTCTGCTTGCCCTGGAACCAGATGGTGTCTGGCCGGCCAACCTCCAGTGCAGGCCAAGGCTCCAGTGTCCTGTAAGATCAGTTCAGGTGCCAGGCCTGTCCTACACACCAGGTTCTGTGGTGAGCCAGACGGGTTTTATGTTGTTCCCACAGCCTAGGTTGGATGGCAGACTAAGTCATAAGAGATAGCTCCATTAATTCGGAGGTCGGGTGCTGCGGTGTAACAAGGAGTTTGGCCTGGGTGAGGTCAGGAAAGAGGATAGCTGAGAACCAAGAGATGAGGAAGCAAGTGTTCTCCACAGAGTCAGGAACTATTCAAAGATAAGCATGGACCATGAAGGCCTTGGTATACCTGTTGTCAGCACGAGTGGTCAGAGGTGGCCCCTAGCAACCTCCATGGGTGGTACCCACCTCCTGGTTCTCTCTCTTCCCAAGTTCTTCCATCCGTTCTGTCCACACAAACTCATCCCCACCACCATTTCCCCGTCTTTCTTCGTCCCCCCACTAGGGGGCATGCTTGATTTTTCCATGGTGAGACAAAAGGCCGAGTTTTAGAAAGAACACATGCCCGGGAAAAGAAGAATGCATCCTTTCTCTAAGATGCTTGGTCCAGCATCAATAGAAATTCTATACTCCTCGGATCCCCACCACCACCACCACCCCCAGTTCACTCAAAGTGGTCTGCCTTGCACCTTTGGTTACATAAGCCTATTCAGACTCCCACTTTTAAAAATAGGAAAGTTACAGAGTCGATGAGTGACTGTCGATAGCTGGGTTTCGCACAGTCTGGAGAATGATCTACCGTAGCCATATTTTGGGTTTTGAATGAGTGAGTCCATTAAACATACAGTAATGTAAAGTCAAAGAATAAATGGCAGATAGATGGATGGTTAGAAGCAAAACAGAATCAACAGCACTCAAAACGCCCAGCAAGAATTGATGGGGGGGGGGAGCCCCTTTAAGGCAGTCAGCTGGAGTTTCTTTTTTTATTTTATTTTATTTTTCTTTATTAAGAAATTTTCTACCCACTCCTCACGCTATCCACAGACCCCCCTCCTCCCTCCTCCCACCCCCAGCCCTCTTTCCCAAGCCACCCCGCATCCCCACATCCCCCAAATCGAGGTCTCCCATGGGGAGTCAGCAGAGCCCAGCTCACTGAGCCTATCAGCCGGAGTTTCTGATAGAGTTCCCTCGGGTGATGCTTCCAAATGCCAGGACAAACAGCAGCAGGTAGAGATAATGTCATCAAAGGGACAACCACAGCATCCAGCAGAAACTGACTGGGGAAGCTGAGGCAGCAACTGAAGTTTCCCAGTGAACGGTCTTCAGCCCCTCACCTGCAGGCGCTTTCCAATCGTGGGGTAGACGGTAGTTACGGTAGTTACACCTGTGGAGATCCGCTTCCACCTGTTCTCGGAGGCACTGTCTTCTCACTCCTGGGCTGTTGTGCTGCTCTTACCTCCCTGTCAGAGCTAGAGGGAAAGTCCATCCACAGAAAGGGAACCTAGAAGGCACTTTGAGGGGGCTAGAGAAACTCTTCAGCAGTGAAGGGCATTGGCTACTCTTCCAGAGAACCTGGGCTCAACTCATGGCAGCCCACAACTGTCTGAAACACAAGTTCCAGTGGATCCGACTCTCTCACACAGACACACATGCAGCCCAAACACCAATACACATAAGAAGGCACTCGGAGAGAAACATGCTTGGGTTTGGAATGGTGGAGAGGAGAGCGACCTGAATTCCAGAGTTGGCTTCTCAATGAACTCCAACCGCATACAATTTATCAATTGTGCATTCCAAGCCCACAGCTGTCCAGGATCCGAAACCTGTGGACCAACCTCTCTGCTTGCTTTGAGTGAGAAGGTCCCATGGTCATTTGTTTAATGAGCCCAGCTAATGTCCATTTGTGGTGCGTATTCTGTGCTACCACAGGCAACAGGAGGCTGTTGTCAGTTCACATCTGCGAGCAACAGGACCCTCTTCCTCACTCTCTCCGAAATTGTTTTCACACATTGTATATGGTAGATAAAGTGAGTGTCCAGGGCTGAGGTAACAGCAGGAAATACAGTGTCCCTCCCCTCTTTCCCGAAGAGTACTTCTCATAGAAATTACCCTAAACTTTTTGCCCATGTACTCCAGGTTTATTCATCTTCTTATTGATAATTGATAGGAATTTTCCATACCCCACTGTGTGTGTGTGTGTGTGTGTGTGTGTGTGTGTGTGTGTGTGTGTAATATATCATTTTTTCCTTGTGTGTACACAGGTGGATGGAGACTAGAGGCTGATGTTGGGTGTCTTCCTCTATTGCTTTCCAATCTAATTTCTGAGACAGGGTCTCCAACCGGTTCAGTGAGATCAAGCTTCAGGTCAGCTCCGGGCTCCTCCTGCCTCAGCCTCCCCAGCACAGGGACCCTAGGTGAGCTTCTCCAGCACAGGGACCCTAGGTGAGCTTCCCCAGCACTGGGACCCTAGGTGAGCTTCCCCGGCATTGGGATTATAGGTGTGTGCCACCACACAGAGCATTTTACATGAGTGCTGGGGTTCAGGTCCCCTTCAGCAAATGAGTCATTTCTCCAACCCCCTACTGTCCTCTCATAAGCAGCTTTGCAGCTAGATTGTACTCCTCTGATCTATTTGCTGTTCCTGTGACATCATGTGGCTTTAATTATGACTGTGTAAGAGTTTAACAGTTAATCTTTCCACCTCATTCTTCCTGTACAAACATGTCAGAGGTATTCTTGTTCATGTCCAGTAGTCAGTGACCAGGTGTGTTGTGCCCTGGAAAAAAAAAACAAACATCTCTGAACCATGACTGGGGAGCTCCCTGGATCTAGAGAGAGAGCTGGTATAGAGGTATTTCCTCCAGAGACTCCCCCCCCCCCCCCCCCCCCCCCCAGATAGTCAGTATTTCTACCCCCATGCCCTGCCCCACATTCCTTTTCCTCTTGTGCCTCTGGCACTACCGGTTTTTCCCTTGAGCCCAGCCTAGAGCGCCCTCTGTCCTGCCCAGACCCCAGAGCGTGTGGGAGCTCGGGGGTCAGCATCTACTCTTGCACTTACATGTGTGCTTTTACATTCATACACACACACACACAGGTGGACACACACACAGGTGCACACACACACAGGTACACGTGCACACACACACCCACATCCACAACCCCACCACACACCTTTTCTCTCTGCTTCCTTTGTCCTCGCTCCCATTCCTACAAGCTTTCAGTGGGAAGTAGGTCCTGGAGAACAGCTGCCCAACTCCTGCATCCCCAACCTCAGGTCATGCATTCAACTAAATAGTGACCGAGAACCTCCTGTGTGCCAGGCGTATTAGGAAAACATTTTGAACCAACAGAGCACAGACAGAAACTGGAGCTGGACATGTAGCTCCATTGGTAGGGTGCTTGCCTAGCATGTACAAAGTCCCGGGTTCAGTTACCAGTATTGCATAAAATGGGAGTGGTGGTGCACACCTGTAATTCCAGGACTGGGGAGGTAGTGGTAAAAGACTCAGAAGTTCAAGGCCACCCTTGTCTATGTCGCAAGTTCTAGGCCAACCTGGGCTATGTGAGATCCTTTTCACTCACACAAGAGCACACACTGTAAACAGCAGTGTGGAGAAAATGAGGATGTTGAATGAAAATTTATATAATTAGCTTTATACGAGGGGTCTGGAAAGCCCTCACAGAGCAGGTGACATGAGCGGGGACCTGAGGGGGGTGATGAGCACCTGTTGGCTAGCCCAGGACAGGCAGAAGGAGCAGAAAAAGCAAAGGTCTTCAATGGGGCAGAGGGAGAAGCTGTACTCCTGAGTTCTAAGAACAGTGGGAGGTGTCTGGAGAGGTGTGAGTGAGGGGGGTGACTAGCAGGTGAGTCAGGGTGATGTGGGGGTGGATAGGATACCTGTGTTGATCTTGTAGACCTTGGCAAGGATTTTGGCTTGGACCCTGAGACAGGAAGGCAGAGAGCTGGCATAATCTGGACTTAGGGTTTAACCAGGATGGCTCTGGCTGCAGTGGGGAGACTCTTCTGGAAGGGGCAAAGGTAGAAGCAGGAAGCATGACTGCTTCCATCCTGACTAATTCCTAACTAGGCCGCTTCCCTCTACCTCTGAAGCTGCGCTTGTCCAAGTCCTCTCCATGTCCTGCCCAGGCTTTGTGACAGCCTGGCCTCCCTGTCTGCAGGCCCGTCCTCAGTCATTTCCCCATGTAAGAGGAAAGGGACGTTTGAAAGTGACAGTGGTGTGTTACTTCTCTCTGTTAAATCTTTCACGGCTCCCCATCGCTCACACACAAAGCCTAAACCCCCAACCCCTGCTCACAAAGCCGGGTGAGGTCAGCCCTCCTACCCCCTGCTCACACCCCTAGAACTCCAGTGATGCCAATCTGTGCTCAGCATCAAGCCCCACTACAGACTCTCCCATGCTTCCCTGATCTTGGGAATTTGAAACACAGCCTTTCCTTCTGCTTCTCTGAATGACAAAAGCTTTCTTACCCGTCCCCTGACTCCCTGAGAACCAAAGGGCCAGGGCAGGAAGGGCCCAGATACTTCTGTGTGCTAGCAGCCTGCAAGCAAGGACATGCCAGGCTGGCCTTTACAAGACCTTGTGGTATTGTATTCCCCCAAATATTGTACGAGCTAATGCTGTGTAGTCAAGGCTGACCTTGAACTCCCGATCCTCCCGAGTCCAGTGCTGGGGTCACAGTCATGTACCACCACACCCAGCTCCCTCCAACTTACTTCATGGAAGCAGAGCCTGTAAACATGTTGGAGGGCAGTCAAGAGGTGTCTGTATTAAGTGAGGACTGTCCTATGTCCTATTGCCACTGTGGAGAGCTGTGTCTGGATCTCCAACAAAATTAGACCTCATCCACACTGGTGTCTGACCTGGACCCATTTGAGGCTGTAAGGCTGAGGCCTCCATGGTTCCTACAGGGACCAGGATTGTCCTCAGCCACATACACTCAAAAACCCCACTAGCCAGGTCTGCATATGTCTGTCTCCCCGGGCACTCAGAGACGGAGGCTCGGAGGGACTCAGTCCAAGCACCAGCTCCTTTAGGACAGAAGCAGCAGTGGATGGACAGACACTCTGCTGCTTTCTGTGGTGTGTCTCACCTGTAGGCACATGGGAAGCCAGCACCCAGCCACAGACCCAGAGGAAGGAACTATACTGAATGATAACTATAATGAGGCTGATGTGTCCCAGGCCTTCATGCCAGCCCTGTTTAAATGCTCTTATCCATCTTTATTCCCTGCATCAACCTGAAAGGAAGTGAGATGATCCCTGTCTTGTGGATGAGCTCAGAAGGGCTGATGGACTTGCCAGGTCCCACACTCCCTAGCTAATCTCAGCAGCAAGGAAAACCATGGTGGTTGCACGGTTCCTCCCTGAAGACTGCTCCTTGCTCCACCAACAGCCTGGTGGCTGACCAGGCTGCTTCATGATCTGTCTCTGATTGGCAAGATCCCCAGAACAGCCCAGAGCACAGGCTCGCTCGCCCACTCAACACAGACCTGGACCCCCAACCCACCTGGAATACACAACAGTGGAAGCTAGGCCTGAGTCAAAGTGAATGTTTGTAGCAGTCAGCATTCAGTTGCCCTGACAAAACACTGGAGATAGGAACATAAAAGTAGGAAAAGTTTCTTTTGGTTCATAGTTTCCATCCATGGTTGGTTGACTGTACTGTGCTGGGCCTGTGGCAGCATCATAGATCACTGATGAATGATGCAGGATGTCTGTTCACTTTATGATGTCCAGGAAAAAAAGAAAACAGAGAAATGGGGTCCCCAAATCCCCTTCAAATGTATGCGCCCAATGACCTAACTTTCTTCTGCTAGGCCTACCTCCTAAAGGTTTCCCAGTCTCCTAATAGAGCCGGGGCTGGAGTCCAAGACTTTAAGATATAAATCTTCAGGGGATAGTCAAGATCCAAGCTATAGCACCCCATTAGTGAGGACAAGGCTGGTGCCCACAGCATCTCTGAAATGAATGAGCCCACTTGATGAGCTGGGCTCTCAGGGCCAGGTCATGATACCCACTAAAATGGCCTCTCCTAGCTCCCCAGTGGTCCCTGGAGCTGCTGAGAGACAGCTTGGCATTGCCCACTCCCAGGCTCACAGGTTCTGATTGCCAGAACCTGTTACATTTCCCATGGAGAGATTTCTGTTCGGGGACGATCTCAGCCCTGGCTCTCATACAATATTAGAGGCTGGACGGGCACAGTTAATCAACAGGCGGAGTGCCAGTGGCTAAGTGAGGTCGGTACACACACACACACACACACACACACACACACACACACACACACATCATGCTATTGCACTTTTAAAGTAATTTTTTTTCAGCTGTAGCTAAAATCTTTTGGAAAGAAGTCTCTGAGGATGTGTTTTGTGCTTCACTGATGGCCTCCACTAGGCAGGGAAGTTGTTACACAAGCAGTATTGAGATGACACTAAGAGAGATGACCAAGGCCGGGCGGCGGTGGTGCACACCTTTAATCCCAGCACTCGGGAGGCAGAGCCAGGTGGATCTCTGTGAGTTCGAGGCCAGCCTGGTCTACAGAACGAGCTCCAGGACAGGCACCAAAACTACACAGAGAAACCCTGTCTCAAAAAAACAAAAGAGAGAGAGAGGACTGCGGAGGCGTCTCACAAGAGTATGCTGACCACTGGCTACTGCTTGGCATCATGTGCTGTGTGAGTTTTACCATCTTTATGATGCAAGCTGAACTAGCCCAGGAGTATGCCTGTCCACCATTCTTGTTGCAAACTAAGCACAGTTTTACTTTTTTATTATTTTTATTTTTATATAAATTGGTGTTTTGTCTGCATGCATGTTTGTATGAGGGTATTGAATCCCCTGGTACTGAAGTTATAGACAGTTGTGAGCTACCATGTGGGTACCGGGAGTTGAACCCAGGTCCTCTAGAAGAGCAGCCAGTGCTCTTAACCTATGAGCCATCTCTCCAGACCCAGCTTTATTTTTTTAAGATTTATTTATTATTTTTATGTACCTGCATGTATGTATGTGCACCATGTGTGTGCCTGGTGCCCATGGAGATCAGAAGAAGGTGTCAGATCCCCTGGAACTGAAGTTCTGGATGGCCATGAACCAGGCTGGAAACCAAACCTGGGTCCTCTGCAAAAGCAGCAAGTACTCTTAACCACTTAGCTATTGTAGCTGAAAGTTTTCCTATGTCCTGCCTGGCCCACGGTCAGGACAAATCTCTCTCACCTGCCAGTCCCACAAGTAAACACACAGAGGCTTATATCAATTAAAACTGCTTGACCATTAGCTCAGGCTAACTACTGACTAGCTCTTACATTTAAACTCAGCCCATTTTCTGTCTATATGTCTATATGTCACCACATTTTCCATGGCTTTACCTGTGTGCCATTACATGCTGCTCCCTGGACGGCGGGCTGGCGTCTCCTGACTCAGCCTTCCTCTTCCCAGAATTCTCCTTATCTGCTTATCCCGCCTATACTTCCTGCCTGGCTATGGGCCAATCAGTGTTTTATTAAATCACTGTACAAAAGCATCATCCCACAGCAAGCTATCTCACCAGTCTTGCTTTTTTTTTATTTTTTTAAAACAGAATCTTAGGCTGGAAAGATGGCTCAGCTTAGTGGTTAAGAGCACTGGCTGCTCTTCCAAAGAACCCAGGTTTGATTCCCAGCATCCACACGGCTGTTCACAATTGTTTGTAGTTTCAGGGGATTCAGTGCCTTCTTCTGGCCTTTGTGGGCACTCACATGGTAGCAGACATACATGCAGGTAGAACATACATACACATAAAATGATAATTTTTAATATTTTTAAAAAAGGATCTTGGGGTTGGGGATTTATCTCAGTGGTAGAGCGCTTGCCTAGCAAGTGCAAGGTCCTGGGTTCGATCCTCATCTCTGGGAGAAAAAAAAGGATCTCATTACTTAGCCCAGACTGGCCTGGAATTCACTATATAGCCTGGGATTATAGGAATGTGTCACCATGCCAGGCTCCTCCATCTTCCCTTCTTTGAGCATGCTTGGAAATACCCCTGTCCCCCAGTGCTTCCCCAAATGAATATGTGCAGGCCCCTGAATAAAATGCTGGCAACCCCCAGAGCTCAGGAGGGCGTCCCTGGGGAATTAACTTCTGCCTGCCACAGGTGATAGACTCTCCCATGGTTGACTCCTGACCATGCTTACTCTACTTCAGAGTCAACAGAGTGTGAACAAATTGGCAGCCCAGATGTGACATTACCTCTTCAAGGCTCATAGACTCATTTTCCTGCTCCCAACTAAAGAGGTCATGAGCAAAGGGGGCTTCTCCAAGAGGAGCCCTTCTACACTGCTGGAGATGAGTCCTAAGCCAGGGAGGGCAACATGAGGCCCTGACTCAGTGCTCCTGCATGGCCATCGTGTTCCTCCATGAATTTGGTGGCCTCTCAGAGTATTCACTCAGGTATGTCCTCAAGCCAGAAAGTGACACCTGAGTCACATAGAAGCATCTTGATGAAGGAACAGAGAAGAGGCAAAGTGACCAGAACAGCACTCAGCCACGTGTCTGAGCCTACCTCTCCACTGGGACACTGGACTGCCTGCAGGCTGATGCCTATGGTTCAGGAGAGTAAAAGGCGTCCCGGTCCTGATTAGAGGCTGATCAAGGAACCCTGAATATAGAAAGCCTCAGGAGAGGTCGGAAACAATGAAGAAAGATTTTTCTTTGTTCTAGCAAACCTTCTGAGCTAAGGTTGGACTATCCAGGAAGTATTTCTGTCTGTTAAAGGAGGATTCACGGGAAGTGTGAGGTTTCTATTTCTTGGTTTTATGGGATGTATTTTTCAAGAAAAATACACACATCTGTATTGTATTAGCTGCTTTTCTATTGCTGTGGAAAAAAAAAATACCATGACCAAAGCAACTTATAAGACAGTGTTTAATTGGGCTTATGGTTTCGGAGGGTCAGAGTCTGTGTTGGTGGA
>CABHPH010158849.1:8749-25864 GCA_902168325.1 Peromyscus nudipes | reverse complement strand
CGAGGGCAAAATAAAACTTTGTTTTATTTGCTTGTTTTGTTTTTTAAGACAGGGTCTCTATGTAGTCCTGGAATCTGCTATGTAAATCGGGCTAACCTCGAACTCACAGAGATCCTGCCTCTGCCTCCCAAATCCTGGGATTAGAGGCGTGGACCACCACACTCAGCTCTTTTCTTTTTTTGAAACAGTCTTATATGCCCAGACTGGCCTTGAACACACTAACTATGCAGCCTAAGATGACGTGCTCTTGATCTTGTCTCCACCTACTGAGTGCTGGAACTGTGGGGATGTGCCACCATTACACACGCAGAATCATATTTCTTGATTCATAAAGTAAGGGCACATTCCTAAGCAAAACAAAAGACCAAGGAACTGGGCTGGAGAGATGGCTCAGTGGTTAAGAGCCCAGGTTGCTCTTGCAGAGGACCCAAGTTCAGTTCCCAGCACCCATATCAGGTGGCTCACAACCACCTGTGAATTCAGGTCAAGGTAGACCTGATGCTTCTGGCTTCATTGGACACCTGTACTCAAGTGCACATACCCTTACACACACAGACACACAAATACATACTTCAAAATTAATAGGCCACACATGGTGCTGTGTGCTGTTAGTCTCAGCCCTTGAGAGAAAGAGGCAGGTGGATCTCTGTGAGTTTGAGGCCAGTCTGGTTTACACAGAGAGTTCCAGGTTAGCCAAGGCTACATAGTTAGACCCTGTCTTAAAACAAACAATAAAAATAAAATAACAATTTTTTAAATGAATAAAAATGCTTCAAGGAGGGAGGAAATGTAAACGTGTCCCCCGATACCTCTCCAGAATTGGAGACAACGGAACTCGAGGCCCCTGAAAGCTGAGTGCACCCGTGTTTCACTGTGCCAACTAGAACTGGTACACCAGCTGGGTGCTGCCACTTGCCCTGTTTTAGAGCCCAAACTTGCCTGGGCTCTAAAACTGAAGATCTCAAATCCCTTTGATAGTAAGAAAGGAGGAAAACCACTGCTTCCTGGGAGCTGAGAGGCAAGCAGGAAAAAACAAAAAGCAGTTTCTTCTGCTGCCTCCAGTTCAACTCCACATCACAGGGCTCTGGAATCCTGGGGACCAAGCTGAGCAGGGGTCAGGGTGAGAAGGGCCAAACCCAAGTCTCAATTTGAGGGGGTAAGGAAGAGGGGCATTAAATTCCAAGGACTCACTTCAAGAGTAAAGTCTGAGAGATTCAAGGCATCTGAACAGAAGGCTGACTTGGTCATGAGCAGAGCCTGTTTGGCACATGTTCTCATTCGGAGGTTGCAGAGAACCCATTCACTTTTCCTTATCACACATTTGTGCCTGGATGTGTGGAGAGAGAGAGGAAGGTAGCTAGCTCAACCCCATATAGATCTCTTCCTTGGAAATCAACGACCAGATCACTTCTTGGCCTTTTTGCTAAAATCAAGGTTAGAAGATGCTAAGTGCCGGCAATTTCCACTCTATTACTCTGTGCCAGATATGGTCCTAAATGATTCAGATGAACTGACCCAGTTAGCATCACATCTGGGGCAGGAAATGCTACTATCACTGTCTCTGTCTCACAGACAAGAAACCAAGACACAGAGAGCTTCAGTTCCCATCCAAATCCACATAGCTAGTACCAGGAGGAGCCAGGGTTTGAATCTGGACAGGCTGGCTCCAGAAACTCTTGTGTAATATTAAAAGGACCAGCCTTAATATTATACTTCCTGGGGGCTCAGAAGAGAAAACTATAAATGGTGAGAACTATTTTCGGGAAATGAATCTAAGTACCCCAAGCTCTTTGTCCGTCTACTTTGTTCCTCTGGGATAAAATCCTATCTACACAACTTCAGTTCTGTTCTCATGCCTAGCTCCTTTCTCGCCTGATTTCTCTCTATATCTAGTGTTCCCTCTAAGTTCTATCTTAATTCTCTCGTCTTAATTCTGCCTCATCTAGGTCCTTTTCATCTCGTTCTTACCCAGCTAGTACTTCCCCATCTGGCTTTTCCTCATCTTCCATCTCTTCCACATGTTCTCTCTGGTCAGAATCCTCCTTATCCCTCTCAGTTCTCCATCCTCAAGTTCTCCTCTCCTCTCTTCCTCTCCGTCTCCTCATACCTCTCAGTTCTATCTCTCCTTCTCTGAAAATAAAACTGCCTCTTTATCCCACTGACACTTATCTGTCCAAGCTATCTGCCATTTTTCTGCAGGGTGGGGGAAAGTGTGCTCAGTCGCTAGGCGACCCATGTACAGCTAGATGCCTCTGGTGATAGTTAAAGGGAGATCTGGAACTAGAGGTAAGGTTTGGGAAAGAAGGAAGTAAAGCTTACTTGGCACATCCGCCAGGCCTTCTCAAACAGGTAGACTGGATGCTTTAGTCTGTTCTTATAGAGTACAGAGGTATCTCTGATAAGGTACTTTCCTCCGTCTGGGGATGGACCTGGCCGGATGCTGCCAGTGACGATAATTACAGGGAGGCTTGAACTGGGGTTCTGGCTGTGCATGGCTGTCAGCGCAGAGGGTTATCTAAATATTCCTAGAAGTGGTTAGGTAAGAAGTTGGGGGTTTATAAAGTTAGTAAGGCTGTAAGAAAGGAGGGTCCGAGCTAAATTGTGCAAAGCTATTACTTAAGGTTCACCTGACCTAGGCGGTGTCCCCTTGTGGAATTTACCTTAATTCAGGAGAGTTATTATGTGGTGGTTTGGACTGTTATTCCTGTCAGTCCTTGAATGTGGCTAAGGGAGATGTCTGATTCCAGCGCTAAATGGAGAAGAAACGGATGGGCCTTAGGGAAGGAAGTCTTTCCTGAGGTTGTTCTCCAAATGGCTCGAATGTATATGTACAAATAGTGATCAGTCCACACTGTTAGCAATTCTTGGGGAAAAAATCAATTGGGAAAGCTATGAAGGCACACATGATTTTCATAACAGAAGACAGCTGATGTAATATAATACATATGATATAATATATCATATATAAGATATAATATGTAATATAATAATGTATGATATAATAAGCCAAATAGCACCAAAAGCTCCCTGGGATTTGGCTTCCTCTGGAGGAAATCCTTGATCCCTTCAGGTAGTGGCTTTGCCATAACTAGCTGAGTTCTTGTAATATATTCCTGTGGCCTGTAGCAAGAAATCATGTGGTTTTCCTTGGCCAGCTGGTTCTGCCTGTCCATTTATGGCCTTTCAGCCCAGGTGCTGGGTCCTGCCTCAGCTCCAGGTCTCCCCTTTCCTCTCTAGCTTTATCCTTGCAAGGACGTGTGAACACATCTCACAGTTCTTTCTTTGCCCACCTTTGTTCCCCCAAAGTGTGCCTTTAATAACTCACCTTGTAACATTCTCACAGACTCACAAATTCACTCTGTCTAAGACGAGGGACATTGATGTCGAGCTGTGGTCCCTACTTGGAACCAGATCAGCCTTGACAAGAAAGCTGGGGTTGTGTGAGGCACGGTGATGGCAAAAATCCCTTAGTTGGAGTTGTTGACGTCTGCCCTCTAGTGGCGATCAGAGGAGTATCCGGGAACCACAGCCAGGAGTGGTTTCATGGCCTCTTGAATGGAGTTTTGAGATTTTCCTGCCGGTCTTGCAGTGAGGGCCAGCCAGGGAGCCTGATAGCACCCACCACACATACATTGCATGCACTTGTGGACAGGGTCCACTTCAGCAGTGGACCTCTGCTGCCCCGTCTTCCCAGGCTGCAGCAATGAATGGTAATGAGAGAGAGAGAGAGAGAGAGAGAGAGAGAGAGAGAGAGAGAGAGAGAGAGAGAGAGAGATACTCAGAGATCAGATACCAGTAGACCTGGAGAATCAGGCTCTTCTTCCCTCACATGCCTGACCTCTTTTCCCTGTCCACTCTCAAGGCCTCCCAGAAGCAGCCTAGGGTGGTGGGAGCCATTGCAGAAGTGTTCCCATCCACGCTTCTCCATTACAAACACATACCATGCCTCTAGTAGATGTCTTCTTGTGTAGTGCCCCCCTGCTAGGGGGCCAGTTCTCCCTGTGGTAGTCCATGAAGTGAGTGAGTTTATTATTTGGTATCCTGTGGCAAGTTAACCAGAGCACAATCCCAGAAGGGGGCGAAAAGCAAACTATGAAAGCTCTGACCGCTGCACAGCTCACATAAATGATCTGTGATCCATTCGTCCAAGTTACCCGGTGTGCCAGTCCCCACCCACACCCTTATCACACTAGTGAAACGTCCTCAAAGGTTCTGATCATTATTCAAGCTCTGTCTTCTAATGTGCCAGGCCCAACAAAACCATGTGCAGGAGTGCTGTGATGGATTAAAAAAGAATGCCTTCATAGGCTTATATATTTGAACGCATGGTCCCCAGCTGGTGGAACTATTTGGGAAGGATTAGGTGGTGTGGCCTTGTTGGAGGAAATGTGTCACTGGGGGTGGGCTTTGAGTTTTCAAAAAGCCCATGCCATTCCCAGTTAGCTTCCTGTCTCCACCTCAAGATATAAGCTCTCAGCTACTATTCCAGAGCCATGCTTTGATTGCCTCTTGCCATGCTTCCTGCCATGATGGTCATGGCTCACCCTCTGAAACTGGAAGCTTTAATAGCTCTTCCCTCTATAAGTTGTCTCATGGCGTCTTATCATAGCAGAAGAAAAGTGACTAAGACAGGTGCACAGGGTTTGAAGGGGAGTGACAAGAAGCCGGGGTAGGGGGCGGGGATCAGACCCTAGCATATTGTTAAAGCAAAGGTCTAGAGACTGAGACATCTCTGGAATGAAAGGGTTTATTACAGCCATTACAAAGCCACAAGACAGGAAGACAGGACCAATCTTGGAACATGTTCCCTCCGCCACCAAGGGCAGAACTAGGTGGCAGATGGAACCATGTCTGCCTTTTCAGTGTGGTCACAGTCATAGCCTGGCTCTGGCTTCCCTGACGAGCCAGAATTAACCACTTTCCTCAAGATGGCAACTACAGGAACAAGTGGGAGTGAAAAGCAGAGAAAGGAGACTTAATTAGTGAGGAAGAGGAAGAAAACAGTGAGGTCTAACAACTCCCAAGTCCATCTTTCAGGGAACAGACATGAAGTTTATGTTTCAGTAGAGGACAATAGCTAAGCAGCCCTGGCGAGGGTGTGGTCTGCCCATCATTGACCCTTCAATGTCTCGGTTCCAGGCTCTCCTGCAAGGTGGTCAGACAGGTGTGTGAAATCTCTCTCTGGGCGACAAGCTCCTGCTCTGGCTGGCATCCATTTCAGCCCTTGTCCTTCTCCCAGTTCTGAGATTTCCGCAGGAAAGCCAGTTTCTTGGCGTCTGTTGTTTCGGTACTCTGATGGCCAAAATGAGGGCAGAAGTATGTCTTGAGATTGGTCTTGCTGGGATGACTACCCCAGATATTTGATCATGAAAATCTGGGGCTGGTGAGATGGCTTAGTGGGTAAAGGCACTTGCCACCAAGACCAATGACCTGAGTTTGATCTTTGGTACTCACATGGTGGAAGAAAGAAACAAATTCACACAAGCTGTCCTCTGACCTCTACATGTACACTTTGACATGCATACATATGTGTACACACACACACAAGAATCCCTAAAACAAACGTAATAAAAACTTTTAAAGAAAAGAAAATTTGGGGAAAGAAAGGCTAAATTGCTTACCATGGATCTGTAGATAAGAAGAGAGGGACAAGAGGAAATTGGGCAAAATTTCAGGGACTGGAGGATAGGACAAGGGACTGGAAAAGGTGTCACATGAGGAGATGGTACCCCCATGGCCATCCTCTTGCGAGTTTTGCCTGTTATCCAAAACTGTTACCTGGTTTCTCTTGCTTCACTCCCTGGCCTATAACTAACTTTAGGACACTGGATACTTTTAAACTATTAGCAACACAAACATTCAGCCAGGTGCACTTGTGTGTGACAGGATGGCATTGGAGTCAGGCACTCATCCTAAAGAGAGCAGGCATGTCACCCGGGGTGTTAGGCTTGAGTACCCCCCTTCCCTTCTTCCTAAGAAAACACCTCTTGTTGGCAGCTGGCGGTGTGTCCTGCTTCAAAACAGAATGTAGCACACACTTGTAACCCCAGCATTTAGGAAGTAGAGACAAGAGCACCATGTGCAGTCAGCTCAGCTACACAGTTTCCAGTGAGTCCGGGACACACAGAGAGACTTTGTTTCCACTGTGTGTGCTGGCATGTGTGCATGTCTCCAGGTGTATGCCACATGTATGCACAGGGATGTGGAGGCCAAAGGTCAAAAACGGTATTTTTCCTTGCTTTTTTGTTTTGTTTTTTGATACAAGGTCTCTCCCTGATGTGGGGCTCTGGCCAGTGAGTCCCAAGGACTCAGCTGTCTCAGCCTCTGGAGCACTAATAATACAAGCATAGACTGCCACATGTGGCTTTTTTATGTGGGTTCTAGGGGGTCAAATTCAGGTTCTCATGCTTGCAAAGCCAGTGTTTTACTGACTGAGACATCTCCCCAGACTCATTTTTTTTTTGGGGGAGGGAGTTGATTTTTCAAGACAGGGTTTTTCTGTGTAGCTTTGGCTGTCCTGGAACTCACTCTGTAGACCAGGCTCAGCCTTGAACTCACAGAGATCCACCCATCTCTGCCACCTGAGTGCTGGGATTAAAGACATGCACCACCACCACCCAGCCCCAGCCTCCATTTTTTAAAAGATGTATTTATTTATTTTTTTATTATGTATACAGTGTTCTGCTTGCATATATGCCTTGCAGGCCAGAAGAGGGCACCAGATCTCATTACAGATGCTTGTGAGCCACCATGTAGTTACTCGGAATTGAACTCAGGACCTCTGGAAGAGCAGCCACTGCTCTTAACCTCTGAGCCATTTCTCCACCCCACTCCTACCCCCAGCCTCCATTTTTTTTATTTTGGTCTTTCAAGACAGGGTTTCTCTGTGTAGCTTTGGAACCTGTCCTGGAACTCGCTCTGTAGACCAGGCTGGACTGAAACTCACAGAGATCGGCCTACCTCTGCCTCCTGAGTGGTGGGGTTAAAGGCGTGTGCAACCACCACCCAGTCCAGCCTCCATTTTTATTTTTATTTTATTTACTTATTTTTAAAGATTTTATTTGTGTTTATTTTATGTGTATGAGTAGTCGCCTGAATGTATGTTGATACACCATAGGCATGCAGTACCCTAAAGGCCAGAAAAGGCCATTAGATATCCTGGAACTAGAGTCACAGACCATTGTGAGCCACCATGTAGATGCTAGGAACTAAACCAAAGTCCCCTGGAAGAACAGCAAGTGTTCTTAACCACTGGGCCATCTCTCCCGCCCCCACCTCCACTTAAAAAAATTAAAAACAAAACAAAATACAATGCACACAAATGGCTTTTCCATTGCTGGCCTCAGCCTAGTCACTGACATATGGAAACTTGATTGCAAGGTAGCTGGGTTGGCAGGAGGAAGCAAGATGGTCATCGAATCCAAAGCACACAGTCGGGATATCCTCACATGGGGTTTTCTTTGTCTTAGGGTTTCTGCTGCTTAGATGAAACACCATGACCAAAAGCAAGTTGGAGAGCAAAGGGTTTATTTGACTTCTGTGATAGTCCATCACTGAAGGAAGTCAGGACAGGAACTCAAACAAGGCAGGAACCTGGAGGCAGGAGCTGATGCAGAGGCCATAGAGGGGTGCTGCTTACTGGCTTGCTCCCTCTCAATGGCTTGCTCAGCCTGCTTTCGTATGGAACCCAGGACCACCAGCCCAGACACGGCACTACTCACAATGGGCTGGACCTTCCCCTATCAATCACTAATTAAGAAAATGCCTTAGAGCTGGATCTTAAGGAAGCATTTTCTCAATTGAAGTCCCCTCCTTTCAGATAATTCTAGCTTGTGTCAAGTTGACATAAAACTAGCCAGCACAGCCATCTTGTCTTGGTACTTCCTTTCCATCCAGACAGGGAGGAGAGAGTTGGGAGGTATTCTCCCGTGTTCTCTTTGTATTCTCTTTCCTTTTTTTTTTTTTTTAAATTTACTTCACTTTATTTAGTGTGCATTGGTGTGAAGGTGTCAGATCCTCTGGAACTAGAGTTACAGACAGTTGTGTGCTGCCATGTGGGTGCTGGGAATTGAACCCGGGTCCTCTGGAAGAGCAGTTAGTGCTCTTAACTGCTGAGCCCTCTCTCCAGCCCCTTCTCTTGTATTCTCTTTCAATAGGGCATTTTCCCAGCTGCAGGCTCCTCAGCCTTTCCCAGTACCATTTGTCTGTCTCTACATCTGGAAATTTTGTTTGCTCTTCAATACCCAGCTCAAATATTTCCTGAGAAGGTTATGGGAGTAAGCTCATGGCCATGACCTGAACGCCCATACAGGGTCTGTCACAAAGGTACCTGGGGTGTGTGTGCAGGGTATGAGCCATTCTGCCTATGGGGCTACCTCTGGAAGTCATATTTCTGCCAGATCATGCCATCCTTTTGGAGGGGTGGATCCCTGACTCAAGCTTACCAGACGAACATATTCTCTTTACCAAAGTAGGACAATGGTTCTGAGAGAAGCCAGACTGGCTTGTATATACTGAGCTACCATGATAGCAGCCTGCCAGGTCTGTGGTAACCACCTGACCCAGTGTAGACTGTGTTGAGAAAACATTAATGGAAAGGTTGGTTATGAGAAAGGCCTTCTTGGGTGTGATCTGGGCCCCAGGTTACATAAAGTTCTCAGGTCTTCCTGTTCCAGCTGCCTCCCACACTTGACTTTTCCCAGAAGGGCTAAATTTTTTTTGTCTATCCTACATCCACCTCAGGACTAGATGCTCCAGGGCCCAGCTGCTGCTGCTGGGGAACTCAGGCTGACTCCTGGGCCTCCCATATGTATCCATCAGGAGCAGATTTTCAGGTCCTCATCTTCACAGTTCCCATGAGCACCCGGGAGGGAGCCATTGCCGTAGGAACAAGAACACTGAGAGCTCTGGTGGCTGGAGTTCTGAGCCCTCCCCCCAGCGCTGCAGAGGCTTTAGCCTTGAAGGGGCCTGCATACAGCCAGCCCTGCTCTGTCAGCCCTGTTCTTATCATTCCATCCTCTCAGCAAGGGCAGCCAGCCCCCTGAGGCTTCCTCAGCCCCATCCACATAAACCCAGAACCTTCCTGTCCTGTCTACACCTCCAGCCCAGTTTGTACCACAGCCCACTGTCCTCACTGGACCCTCCTGGCTCCTCGCTCTGAAGCAACTTTACAGGAGTTTCTACCCCAAGTGGGAAGCCCCATGTCTGCTCACCCACAGCTTGGCCAGACCCCAGACTAGGCTTGAGGGAGACACTTGGAAGTCTGTACTGTTGATGCAAAAACACAGCTTTCGCCTCAAAGGGAATGACAGACTTCATTTTGAGCCAAATATGAGTAACCACAGCTCAGGAACACAGGTTCAGTTTCCCCTAAAACGCCATATTCCAACGGGGAGACAGTTTCATGAAGTTTTTACAATAACAGAACAAAGAAACTTATAAATTGAGAAACTATAAAAACGCATTGGTGGAAACATTAGGGTGGCAGGTCACGGAGAAACAGCAAAGTCTGTTAGAGACAGATGCTGTCTGGTGGCGTTCTCAGACTTTGGGTTTGTGGAAGCAGTGGTTTTGTGTTCTAGAACAGACTTCACCTGATGGTCACAGGGTGTTGGTTCCCACACAGAGGTAGCCAATACATGGCTACTAAGGAGGCTAAACATAGCCCAGGATGATTTGGTTCCAGATGTGCAACATCCTGACTCTCCACCATCGTGGACATTCCACTCAGTCAACCAGCCTCAAGGAATCTTTGACACAGTGTTTCTTTGCTTTATTTCTATTTTTCTCCCCCTCAGGAAATTCAGTTTCCACTGCACTGGAAGGTGTTACTCTCCTCTTCTCACCCCTTCCCTCCACCCCTCCCTGGGCCCCATCACCACGCTCCTTGCATCCTCAGGGTGGGAGACCAAAGGTATACGAGTCTGTAGCCAAAGCCAGAGGTCAGTAAGAGGCCAGAACCCCAACACTGACTGCCTACATAGTTGCATGTGCACGAGACAGACAGACAGACAGAGACAGATAGATAAAGGTGGGGGAAGGGAGGGAGAGAGAGGGGTGCAAACCTGCTGACCTACAGCACAGAGAAGCATCTTGGGAGAGCTCCTTGTGCCTTCTGTCCACTTGCTGTGGCCATATGCTGCCCAGATGAGAGTGGAGTCTGCAGCTTATTCCTTGAGAGCTTCTGGTTCAGCTGGGGGAAGAGGGTATTACAGATTCAGAGGCTGACAGCTGAATGACAAGCCTAGAGACACTCACTGGTTCAGTCTCCCAGAAAAGCTCAGACACAGGCCCCCATGGTGGGCAGGGCAGGGGCCCAGCTGTGTGCCTGGGTAGGCATACAGTGCAGAGGTCCATGGGGCATGTTCACAGAGACTAGCAGGGTGGTTCCAGTTTGGTCTGAATCAAACATAATGTATGGGCCCATTCGCCGACAAAGGACCCAGGCAGTCAGTCACAAAACTGTGGGCCTCCCACCTAACATCCTCGGGACATCCAAGCATCCTTCTTGTTGCAGCAGTAGCCCCTGAGCTGAAACATTCTACCCTGGAGGGAAGCTCTGACACTTAAGAGCCTCTAACAGGAAGCTCTTAAAGCTCAGAAACTAAGCAAATCATGAGTCTAAGGAAGTTCCTGAAATTGACCAAATGCACGGGTCTCTTCCTCTGCAAGGTTGTGTAAAGCAGAAAAGCTCCCGAGGAGACTCCTTGACCTGTAGAGCACACAGAGAACCTACAAGGCACACAGAGTTCTAAGGTTCCAGTTTTGTGAGTTGCCCCCCATACTGGGGTAGCTCTTAGTCACTCATCTGCCTTGAGTGAACCATATCCCTGAATTAACCTTTCACCCATACACCCATAACCCCACAAAGCCCATTGGTTCGAAGTTGAGCTTTAGTGGTATCATAACTGGTCAGTTGTTGGTTCCTGTCTGGGGTGAGTGGATGTGACACCAGAAATAGTGTCACACACTTCTTCAATTGAAGGGCGGAGAGCTCAGCTGGTTTGGCATGGTGACAAGTTTTCCACGACAATGCCACTTCCCTTTCTCTGTAGACACCCAACTTTCCTAGCACGGGGTAGGTGGATAGTGAAAGCCTGGGCTGAGAGTGCCTGCCCTGTTCCCTACCTTCCAATGGGTACTGTGCATCTCAGTCTCCATGTGCATCCTTGCCTCTGGCCACAAGCAGGCAGTTTCAAGGCCAGCCTCAGGCTGGTTGTGGCTCCAGGATCACACCAGGTTTTGAGAGCTCTGATTCCTTTCACTGGGCACCCATGGGTCCCCAGGGCACCCAGCCAGGTCTGTACAGCTGAGCATACCCACCACAGACAGTCCTGGGCGCTGTCTGTGTAAGCTGTGCGGCTGGGCTGAGGGGAAGGGCCAGAACGGTCCTCAGATCAGGGCTGGGAAGGTAGGTTCTTACTGAAGGCTGTTCCCGCGGCCACTCCAGGGATGGTTCTCACCCTTTCCCTCCCACCCAGCTTCTCTCACTCTCTGGCCTGTTCCTCCACCTGCCACTTCCCTCTTCCAAATCAAATGGCTGCCACCTCACTCCCATGCATCTCTTCCTCAGAAAGGCCCACCCTGAGGACACCAGCTAAAGAGCAAACTGCACCCTGCCTCCAGATCTACCTTCTCTCATAGGGCCTACTGCTATACAACACAATAGACGCCCACTCATTCCCGACCTGTCCGGCTGGACTTCCAGATCCACAAGGACAGGGACTGTGGACTGCTTCATCCTAGGCCTCCAGGCGCGCAGAGCAGGCACACATTGAATGTGCTAACTGGACACACAAAGGCATGCCCAGGCAGCAGTCCAGGCCACACATACCCTCGGTGACAGGCATGTGCACAAACACACACGTCCAGCAACATGCCTGCACATGCATTTGTGAGTGGAGGCATGCCTGCTCGCAGGTCTCCCTGACTTGGCCCCCCCAGAGCCCAGTGGGAGTGTTGTCACCCATGGCCCTCCATCCAGGCAGCTGGGCTCCACTCAGCCTCCTGGTGCTAACTCGGCCTGACACTCTAGCTGCACATGAGGGCCTCCTGTGGAAACTGTGGCAAGCCCGCCACCATGGTGGTGACTGCTAATTGGCTCTGTGTTGGGCCCTGGGTCACAGCTCGGTCAGCCGTGGCTGATACTTTCTCCCCACTTGTCTCAGGAAAGGCACTGCTGTCCCTTCCGCTTAGGCCTCAGCTGGCCATTGAACCGCACATGCCTGGCCATGTGGGACAGACTGGGCAATCCAGCTCCTTTGATGGTAGTCCTCCTCCCACTGCCCCCCCACACACACACCACTGCCGTTGCCACACACACTCCATCTTTTGAGGCAGAAGAGAAAACTCAGCCAACAGTGCTGGCTCTGGATGGCCACTGCCTCAGGGGTATGAGATCACCTTAGGAAGGGCCCAGGCCCAGGCACCTGTGCATAAGCTGACCGAGGGCCTGAGAAACCACTATTGGAAGGATGTTTTTAGTGAGTTCTGGCTTCCTGGCTTCCTTTCAGTGTTTCTCTAAAGAGCACACCCCTGCCCAGGGAGAGGCAAGAGAGAGCAGGGGTCTGGAGTATCAGAAAAGGAAACTCAAGTCTATCCCTGCTTAGATTCAGTACCCAGGTCTCGAAGCCTGATGTTGTGATGTCTGCTAGCCACTGTGTCCAAGGACTTTCAGTGGACTGACTTCAGAGCAGAAACGGCTGGGTTCCATCCCTTCCTGTCTCTGAGATTGTAGAGCTCCTGGGAAAGGCAAGTGGCTTTTCCCCAGTCAGCGTCAGGATCCTCGGGGGGTACTGACCAAATAGCTTTCCCCCCAGAAGGCTTTTCAGGCCCACATTGCCTGGGCCACACGAGATATCAAGGCCTAGAGGCATGGTGGGGCTGGGGGATGGGGTGTCTCCTCACTCCCACTTTTCAAGAAAACCTCAAGAGCCCAATGTAAAAAAGCCCTTGCAGAGTTTTCCAGAGCCCAGTCATTTTTCCCTTCTGTACCGTTTTGTTTTGTGGGGTCTCTTTACGTTGTTATTTGTTTGTATTGAGGCAGGATCTCATGATGAGATCCTAGCTGGCCTGGAACTCACAGAGATCTGCATGACTCTGCCTCTTTAGTGTTGGAACTAAAGGCATGTGCCACCATGCCTGGTTTCCTTACAGGTTTTTGAAACCAGGCCTCACTATGTAGCCCAGGTTAGCCTTAAACTCTCCATACTTCTTCTCCAGTCCCCGGAATGCTGGGACAACAGACATATACAACCATGGCCAGCAGAGCCCAAACATTTTCAGGGTCTGAATCTCTTTCTAGTTTGGGATTAGAATAAACACCACTCAGTCTCCAAGACAGCCTCAAATCCCGCCTCCTCCAGGAAGTCTTCTGTGCTGCCCTGGCCTGTGCTGTTGTCCTTGAAGCCCATGCTGTTCCTGCCACTTCTGCTCTCAGGAGGAGCCTAGAGTCAGGGCAGAGGTGAACTGCAGCGTGCCTCTGTCTTTCTTCCCTAGTGTCCTGGTTAGGAATATGGGTGAGTGGGTGTTAAGAACACACACACACACACACACACACACACACACACACACACACGGTCAACAACAGCTCCAGTGACTTCCCTTTACATTTTCTGGGAAAGTACACAAGAGGCAGTCCAACCCTGGGGTGTAGCTCAGCTGGTAGAGTGCTTGCCTTGAATGCATGGATCCCTGGGTTTCTAGAACCACATGTACAAGGTACAGTGGCAGACCTTTTTGTAATTCCAGCACTTGGGGAGACAGGAGGATCAGGAGGGAAAGGTCATCCTCAGCTACACAGCAAGTTGGAGGCCAATGTGGGACACAGAAGACCCTGTCTCAGAAATAAAAATGAAAGAGTAGCAGGTAACACCTCTGACCCTGGGTCTGGAGAGCTGAAAGCCACTGCGGGGGCCAGAACAGGCAGTGGCAGGCCAAAGTTTTGCCTAAACACAGTGGTTCTCAACCTGTGGGTCACAACCCCTTTGGGGAGCTCAATCAACCCTTTCACAGGGGTCACCTTAGATCATTGGAAAATACAGATATTTACATTATGATTCATAATGGTAGCAAAATTACAGTTATGAAGTAGCAACGAAAATATTTTATGGTTGGGAGTCACCACAACATGAGGGTCACAGCATTAGGAAGGTTGGGAACCACTGTCTAGACAGAATCTAGAGGAAGGAGTAGAAGGGTGTCTCCTCATGTCGCCTGTGTGGGCCCACCATTGTCCATTTCCCTCAGGCCGTGGGTCTCCAGCAACAATCATCTGCTTGTCCTGAATGGCTCCCTGGCAGCTGTTGGTTCAGCCAAACCAAACAGAAAGAAACAAATGAAAAGGTCCTGACCTGGGGCCTCAGTGTGAGCTATCTGGGTAGTTGAAAAGTTCACTGCTTTTGCTTTTTTTCTCTTCTTTTCTCTTCTTTTCTTTTCTTTTTTTCTTTTTTAATAGTAGTGATGCTTATCTAAGTGTCTCCCTGCTCCAAGCTCCTCCCTCATTATCCTACCCCTCGGAACCTGCCGGACTTTTCTAACGTACAGAGTTGAGATCACACTTATACTGGAAACCTCCATAGTGAGACCCTAGCGAGACCTCCTGGGCCCCACGTCCGGCTCTGCTTCCTCAGTTCATTTTGCCTTTCCCCCACGTCCGGCTCTGCTTTCCTCAGTCTGTGCTGAAAGCCATCTTTACTATGGAACTTGCTTGCTCTCTATTTTAGCGCTTGCCGTAGCCCTTGTCATGGCAGGATCTTACAGTCTCTTGGCACTTTCAAAGCTATTGCAGTGTCCAGTCTGAGGTCAGCATGGGAAACAGCGCTGCCCAACAACAGATGTGGCAGTGTCCCACAGACCAGATCAACGTAATCCTCTAAGGACGGACCTTGGGCCAGGAGTCCTCTGATCCCTCCTTGTGAGTAAATTTGGCATGGAGGTATTTTTCCATTGTGCCTTTTCCCACCCTCATCCTGCTTCTTCTGCAGTGAAGGCCTCCTTCTCTGGGGTCACAGGGACAGAGGAGAGAAGACAACAGCTGTAGCTTGCAGATTCTCTTCAGAACATTACGGATCTTGTGAGCATCGCGGGAATAGCTGTCGGGATGTTGCAAGCTGAGGGCAGAGGGCGTTAAACCTTTACAAAGCCACTTCAAAGCAAATGAACACCGTGTACTGCGGCGTCTTTATTGCCTTAGTCTTGTAACCACTCACATCTGTAACAAGCGCCTATAATTTGTGTGAGCTGAGGCTAATTGCTTTGATTACACAGCCTCAATTTCCCCCTTGTAAAGTGTGATTAGAATCTCTTGTGATTTCCCACAGTTTTTTTAGCATGATAAACAAAGGTACATACAAAGATTAAAGAATTATTAACATGGGCTAGGGATGTAGCTTAGTGATACAGCACTTGCCTAGCATAGGTAAAACCTAGGTTCAAGCCCCATTACCACCAACAAAAACAAAACCAAACCACAAGAGAATTATGTGCAATGGACAATGTTCTTATCAATCTTTTACTCAATGTACTGTTTTAAGTTAATATGGCTAGTAGATGTTTCATAAAAATAGGCAATTCAGTGACTTCGAAATAATCTGGTCAGGATGAACAGAAGACAAGACCCAGAACAGCTATTGGAACATAATGTAAATCACAAACATTAGCCACATGTGTGATTTACATTGTTCTAATTTAAAAGCTAAAAAATTGGCTAAGTCAATTTGAATGACACAAAAAATTAACTCACTATATCCCAAACATTATCCTTTCAGTATGGAATTCATATAAAAGTTAGTATTTTATTTATGTTTTTATACCTAAACCTGTGAGTATTTTCAAGTATTTAAAATTACATTTGGATATTAATAAAATTAGCCATTGGGCTGGGGATGCAATTCAGTTGGCAGATAGGTTATCTACAGTACATAAAGCCCTGGGATCAATTACCAGCACTACATAAACCAGGCATGAAGGTACCTACCTGTAATCTCAGCACTTGGGAAGTTGAGGCAGGAACAGATGAAGTTCAAGGTCATCCTTGTCTACACAGGGAGTTTGAGGTGAGCCTAGGCTACATGAGATCTGTTTTATTGGGTCTCTGGAGGTTTGTAATCTTTTTTTATATTTAATTTTAAGTCGTGTGTATGTGTGCATTACAAAGTACCCAAGGGGGCCAGAAGACAGAGTTGAATTCCATGGAGCTGTAGTTACAGGGTTTGGGAACCGCCTGAGGTAGGTGCTGGTAACTCACTTCCAGTCCTCTGCAAGAGCAGCAGGTGATATCTGAGCCATCAGTTTGGCACTGAAGTTTATCATCTTTATTCTGAAGATGAGAACTGGCAGCAATTATATATAATTCTCATCCAAAATCAAATTCAGAATTCAATCTTGTCTTCAAATCAAGCTTTCTCCCTTGTATTATTTTCTAAACAAACAATATAAAGTTGGGAGGGCAGTGCAGTCCTTTAATCCTAGCACTTGGGAAGTGGATGCAGGAGGATTGGGTTCAAAGACAGCCTTAGGAGTGTAGGGCCAGCCTTGGTGATTTGAGACCTCATTTAAAAAACATCCAGAGTCCCCAGCAGCTGGCCAACAGGTGAGCGATCTGTGGGTGGGCTGCAACACCATTCCCAACACCCACTGGACTCTGTAAACCCTACAACCCACTCTGCTGCCCAAACCCACCGACCCCATCACCCTCCTCTTCGCTAACAATCCACCACATCAGCAGCAGCTCCTATAGGCACAAGCACCACCTACTCCAGGGGGAAGAACAGATGGGTAAACGCCAGTATAAGAATACATGCAACAACATGAAGGGCAATATGGCACCACCAGAACCCAGTTTCCTACAACAGCAAGACCTGAACATCCCAGTGCAGATGAAGCAAAAGAAAACAGCCTTAAAAATAACTTTATGAGGGACTGGGGAGATGTCTCAGTGGTTACGAGCACTCACTGCTGTTCCAAAGGTCCTTAGTTCAATTCCTAGCACCCACATGGCAACTCACAACTGCCTGATGCCTTCTTCTGGTGTGCAGATGTACATACTAACAAAGTACCCAGATAGATAGATAGATAGATAGATAGATAGATAGATAGATAGATAGATAGATAGAT
>CABHPH010158847.1:35579-48494 GCA_902168325.1 Peromyscus nudipes | reverse complement strand
CCGGCATATGGTTAAGTATTGATCTAGTAGTTATTTTATGGGTTGATCGTTGGAGGACTAGTTAAACAGTAACTATGTCTTAGCCTATCTCTGAACATAAAAGTTCTGGTAATTAGAAAATACACAATGTATTTTAAGACATCTTCTGGCATAAGTTTTGCTATATATATTTATTCATTTATGTACATTGGTGTTTTGCCTGCATGTATGTCTGTGTGAGGGTGTTGGATCCCCTGGAACTAGTTACAGACAGTTGTGAGCTTTGGTTCGAAATAGTTAAAAAATTGGGTGGTGTTATATGTGAGCTTTACTCAGACTAAAAAATGAATAAGAGCATTTAGCTTAGGATTTGTTCAGTTAATGCCCATTTTTGCTCATTAAGAACCACTGACAAGTAGATGTCTCATGTTCTCATGTCCCCCTAGTGAGCTGAAGATAGAAGATGAGAATCATTAGTTTTTAGACAGGTACCCAGATTGCCTACCTGGCCATCTTCTCAGAAGTCTTTAATTATCCTCATTCTTTGCTGAAATCTAGTAAATTGCCTTTGTGTAGCTGATGATTGGCACAAACACTGACCTCATATGAGGCATGTTTACCCTCATAGGAAATCAAGATGAGTTATAAGGAGAAAGGAGTGGATGCGCTGAGAAGTGTTTAGGGAAATACATTCTCACCAACTGGTCCAAGTGTCTGGTCTGTCTGTCAGTAAATGACAAACAGGGAGGTCATTTCCACTTTCTTCACTTCAAGATTCATCCGACAGTTCTCCGTGCCTGCTTGTCTCTCTGTCTATCTTGCAGGGAGAGGTACTGACTGCTTTCAGACTATGTTTTCAGAGATAAATAGGGAAGGATGGAGAAACAGCCAGTGTCTCCCCCCAGAGCAAAGGGCAGGTTTGCTCAGAGCTCAGGACAAAAGGTATAGCCTTTGGAGCAAAGGCCTTCATGAAAGACGTAGGAGAGGAGCCCGGAGCTGCATGGCAATCACTGTAGTGTAGATATCCTCTGGCTATTTGCATGGCCCTGTGGGAACTGGGGCTTGGGAACCAGAACAAGAAAAATCTTAATACTTTGGAAACAACTATAGCAAAGTCATTTGTCTCCAACTCCAGGACCTCGTGTTTTCTGCCAGCATCAGGCTAATGTATTAGCTTGCAGATAGAGTAAAATCTTAGCTGCTTCCCAGGCCTTGTCAGTTTGGGTGATGATAACAGGATGTTGACAGATGGGGGAAGGTAAGGGCGCCACAAGCCAGATGTGGAGATGAGACAATGCTAGAAGATCTAGTAGTGATGCTTCTATCCAAGTTAAGGAATGGGATCCCCTACTAGCCTACTGGTTAATAAATAATTAAGGGCTGAGTGTGTAGTGAGAAGGAGGAAGGTCAGGCTGCCTAAGTGTTACCTTGATTGTTGCTCATTTGTCCCGGGGCACATGAAAGAGGGATCACAGGACAGTCTGGTAACGGACGGTATGACTGGCTGCTCAGGGCAGCAATAGTGTTATGGACAAGGAACATGCTGTTCAGTGCAGACCCTGGAAGCTCTTGCAGGGGACCACAAGTAGGTGGCCGTTTGAAGCTGAAAGACGGCCAAGCCTAAGTCCCCTCAAAGAGCTGTTCTTTCTCTCCAAGTCCTTGCTCTCCCTCCCCATTTTCTTCTCTGACCTGATCTTTACTGAGAAAGATGATCAAGAATGAGATCCAAGCTCAGTGTTTTACAGAAGGGAGAGATTTTATACGTTTTTATTGTTATTATTATACAGTCACGTGAGGCACTAGCTTTCCCTTTGGGAGGTGGGCACCTTGATTCATCCAATGGCATTCAAGTGACTTGTTCTGAAGAAGGGAAGTTAATATGCCCTTGTGGCGTGGAGGCCTTTGGGCTTTTACTTAGTGTAGGACTGTAGTTTCCTCATGAATGTGTGACTGGTATTTGTGTGTCTAGACTTTGAATGCTTCTGAGTGTAGAAATGGTTCTAATGAGTGGAAGGGACAGATAGACAAAGAAGCATTAGAACCTTTGGGTCCCAACAACCCGATGACTCCCTTGAGAGCTAAGTCTTTAATGGTTCTAGCCCACTAGTCTGGCAAAAAGAGGCATCTTCTACCTGGTCGCTTCGGAGACACTCCATGTCCCTTCTGAAAAACTACTTTACTCTGGACTGATACATGGAGGCCGTGTGACTCTGACGTGGTATCGTCGCTTTGGGATGTGTCACCTGGACAAGGTAGGAAGCACCAAGCACATCGTTGTCAAATGGGAATGTCCTGTTCAAGAATACAACCGACTTGGCTCCATCAGCATCTCTGCTTCACGAGAAGCCTCGGCTGTTGTCCTTCACTACTTGGTCTGCTGTCCAAGGCTGGTTAGTGAGGACCTCCATTCAGAGATTGCGTCTATGCCTGGGCCAGGCTCACCGCTAGTCTGGAAGCTTATCCCCGATGGTATCCTTTGAGCTGTGGCTACTACTCAGCCTGGTCTCACCTCTACAGAACCAAATGTGGAGAGAGCTGCTTAGAGCTATCTGTGTAGAACTCAGGGCTGTCGCCATAGTCCTGGCAGATAGTCCCTTTGCTAAAAACTTGTTAGGTTTTCACTCATTCCTGTGCTTGCTCCAATGGCCTATAAGTTTAGTTTTTTTATTTGAGAAAAACTACAGACTGGTAGGTTAATGACTCTCCTCACTGGGGCCACAAAATGTGATAACAAAGCTCATTAAGCTAACTGGGTCGTTCATGTAGAGATCCACGAGGGCAAGCCTTCTGGTGTCACAGTGCCAATCAAGACACCACTCAGATTGCCATCAGCCTTGCACTCGGGTGCATCAGGTGCCACAGCCACCATCGTAGGTGTGTCAGAAAAAACCACGTCGGTGGTGCAACGGTGACTGCTAGGCAGACCTGTGAAAATGTCGGTGAAGAGGTCATACAGAGTGAGCTATCACCTCTGCCTCCTCTCATAGGTACCCCCAGGGCCTCACTGGTGTCGAAACCTTTCAGGTTACAGCACTGGGGATCCAGACTGACCAGCGGCAGATTCCAGCCGCCTCTTACAGTCCTTGCAGTGAGTCTGTGTCATGGTTTTGGCTTCCTGGGTCATTTGCAGCTTGATAATGATATAGTTTTTGTTTTTGCCACAAAGGGCACTCAAGAGAGTGCTCATCCCAGTACTCAGTGGGAAGTTCACACTCCCCTACCCGTTAGACGCATCTCACATTACAGATCATTTGGAATGAGCTCTTTAATCCCAGCACTCGGGAGGCAGAGGCAGGCGGATCTCTGTGAGTTCGAGGCCAGCCTGGGCTACCAAGTGAGCTCCAGGAAAGGCGCAAAGCTACACAGAGAAACCCTGTCTCGAAAAACCAAAACAAAGAAACAAAAAAGTCAGTTCAAGTTGGGGTTGTGGTGCACGCCTGTAATCCCAGCACTTGGAAGGTGGAGGCAGAAGGATCGGAGCTCAGGGTTATCCTCAGTCATATAGTTTGAGGCCAGCTTGAGATATGGACCTGTTTCAAAAATTAAACATGGCCGGAGAGATGGGTTGGTGGGCGAAGGCACCTGCCACCAAGCTTCGCAACCTGAGGTCAGTCTCTGGAACCCACACGGTACCAGGAGAGAGCCTACTCCCACAAGTTCTCCTTTGACCCCCACATGGGCATGACGTCATCATCTCCCCTTCATCAAACAAGTGTAAAAGAAACGAGAACAGTGAAACAAGAATCCAGAACGAAGCGCGAGAAGCCAAAAGCCAGCCAAATGGATTTCTGGCTGTAGATCCTCATCTCTTCCTGGTTCACGTCGGGCAGTTTGGTCACTGAAGCAACTCAGAGAGAGGTCACCTCAGCTACGTCCTGCTTACTGATCAGGGTGGCCTGTCGCTAGTCTAAAAATTGGGACACCCCCCCCGACATTTTCTGGGCACCGTGCTTTTCTGTTTCCTAATGGTAGCCTGGGCCAGGGTGGCAGAGGAATGTCACAGTAATTCTGGCTCTTTGGCCTGCCTGCTTGCTGAGTTTGTGTGACCCTGAGGTCAGTGACACTTGGTTGAGTACGGTGCTGTGAGGGTGGGTGGCAGGACAAGTCTCTAAGTTAAAAAAGTGTCACAGGCCAGTCTCAGAAAGACGAATAACATGCTCCCTTTCACTTGCCTTTCCTCAGATTTGCATGGATAGAAAAGAGGACACAAGTAGTAATAAAATTGCCCTAGGGGTCAAAGGGTACTTACTAATGGGAGGTAGAAGGCTATGGTCAATGTGTCATCATATATACATGTTTGAAAATGTAGCAGTTATCCTTTCTGCACCCAATTCTGTTTGTATTTAGGAAATTCATCTTATTACTATATTTTTAAGGCTGGATCATGGTAATTATCTTTAGCCACAGGGTTTTTTCCCCCCAACCTCACCATTTCTTTCTTTTCCATTTTTTCCTCTTAGATTTATTATTTAAAACAATTTTAAATTTAAGTATATTTTGGTCATATTCTTCCCCTCCCCCAAGTCCTTTCAGATCCTCTCCCTCTCCCTTCCCTCCCAACTTTATTTCTCAAAACAACAACAACAAAAACAATAAAAAACAAACAAACAAACAAAACTGCCAAGCAATACAACAACAAAACTCCCCCAAACCAAGAAAACAAAATAAAACACCTAAGCAGAAAACAAAAGCAATCTCCCCCCCAAAACTGAAATCAAGTAAAAGCACATAAAAAAACAAAAACCTGTCAACTGCTCTGGCCAGCAGGGTCTTCAACGGGGACCTGAAGGGAGGGCTGGTGAATGAGAGGGACAAGAGGCACAAAGAATGAGAGCAAGACAGGATGGCTGATCAAGCTCCAAAATTTTATTTTCCTCTTTAGGCATATATAGACAGGGGCAAAGGGGGGTGCAAGCAGGGAGGGGACTTTAATCATGGGTTGTTCAGCCAACAGGGAATGTTGCTCTGGGGGTTATCTCTCTACACTTGCCTAACTGCCTAATTGCCTAACTGCAGCTCGGTCACCTGATTTCTGAGAAGAGGTTCTGGTGCTATGGAGACTTAAGCAAGGCCTAGAGCTAAGAAAAGAGGAGAGAAGCCCAAATATGGCGGCATGTGTGTCAAGGGTCACTTAAGCTTATGGCTCCTGCTCAACTACTCCTGAACATGAGGCCTGCCCTGGAGTGATTGATATACCCAGTGTCACTTCATTGGAGAAAACTGGTTTGTTAACCTCTACCTTAGTGACTAGATTTTCATTCATCATTCAGTTTTTAAAATACAACAATAAAATGTAATCAAATAAAACAAAAACCATCACACTGAAGTTGGACAAGACAAACCAACAAGAAGGAAAAGAGCCCAAGAGAAGGCACAAGAATCAGAGACCCCCTTGTTCACACACTCGGGAATCCCATACAAAACACCAAACTAGAAGCTGTCCATAATTTTTGCAGACCTGTGTAGACCCTGTGCATGTTGCTTCAGTTCATATGAGCTTTGATCATGTTGATTTAGAGGGTCTTGTTTTCTTGGTGTTCTCCATCCCCTCTGGCTCTTATACTATTTCTGCTTCCTCTTCTTTGGGATTCCATGAGCTCTGAAGGGTCTCTCACTCTCTATCTACATAATGTCTGGTTGTGGGTCTCTATATTTGTTTCATCTGTTGCAGACAAAAACTTCTCTTGGCCGGGCGTTGGTGGCGCACGCCTTTAATCCCAGCACTCGGGAGGCAGAGGCAGGCGGATCTCTGTGAGTTCGAGGCCAGCCTGGGCTACCAAGTGAGCTCCAGGAAAGGCGCAAAGCTACACAGAGAAACCCTGTCTCGAAAAACCAAAAAAAACAAAAAACAAAACAAAAAAAAAAACCCTTCTCTGATGATGGCTGAATAAGGCATTGGTCTATGAATATAGCAGAATATCATTAGGAGCTATTTTTCACTACATTATTTATTATTTATTTATTATCACTGCCTTGGGGACCCGCCTCCAGGTAGCACAGGGCTCGAAGGGAAATCCACAGTGTTGGTGCATACTAGATTTTTCTATCTGAGGGGGTTAGGGAAAAAAATACACTCATACACTCTCCTGATGGTTTCCTTCTTTATAGGGAGGCACGGATGAGGTCCAGCCTCTTCTGATGGACTGACTGGACTGGACTGACTGGGGTGGGGTGACTGGACTGGGGGTGAACAGCCATACAAAAGCATATTTATAGATTGTTACATAAAATATTTCCTCATTCCAAGTTCCCTAACCTTAATTTACATGTCTTACAGAAGGAGACCATCACATGCCTCCATGACTCTCGCCCTTCATTATGCATTGTGTGTAATACACAATAATACAAGAGTCCCAGGTGTGCCTGAGATATCTTGTGACCAAAGTCATGGGATGGCTGCAAAGTCCCCTCAGCAAAACAATCATTGTTTTCCACAAGGATTCTTCAAGGTCAAGGTACTTCTAAAAAACAGCTGTTCAGTCTAATATCTACCCATACAGTGATTCTACTAAATTCCTACAGAGTACAGGTAACGCTTTGTTTCAGCCAGTGATGCACACTGAAACCTGTGACTGTGTCTTTCAGCATTAGCATCTTTCAGCATTAAGATTAAAGGAATTCGAGCCAGCCTGGCTCCTGGGATTCAACTGTTTCTCTAATCATTAACTTGGGCTATGATCTAGGCAGCTCCTTAAGTGAAACTCATAGGCTCTGACTGTGTGACATTTCCTTGTATTTGCTTTTATTCATCAAAACTCTGTATAAACTAACATATTTATCAATAAGACAGTATAGTTTAAAAAGAAATCATCTTCATAGTAATCCACAGGTAAAAATGCCTAATAGAACAGGATGTTTCCATGAGATAAACACATTACCTTACAGGCAGTGGGGAATTTCCTCATACCCAATTCAATCTTGACAGATATCAGAGAAAGATAGCATCAGCAAACATATAAGGCACAGAAGAAGCAAAGGACATTCCAAGGTCTGTGATCTTGGGGAGCTTTGACTAACCAAGATTTATTCATTAGGGGGTTGTCTCCTGGTGGGCAGACACCCTGAACCTCAATTGCTACCTGCTGCTCCTCTGACATGGCCACTGGTGGTTTATTATTTTTCTTTTTACCTTCAGTTACTGGGATATCTAGTCTCTGGTTCTTGGTCACCCAAGCAGTGTCAGGTATGAGTTCCATCTCGTGGAGTGGGCCTTAAATCAGTTATTGGTTGGTTATTCCCACAGGCTTTTATGCCACCATTGCCCCAGCATATCTTGTAGGCAGAACACCCTTGTAGATCAAAGGGTTTGTGACTGGGTTAGTGTTTGTGTTTCTCTTTTGGTAGTGTGCACCTGATTCTTGAATGAGAAGCTTGGGTCTGAGCTGAGATGAGAAAGGATGACTTAAACTGTTGTGGCGGAGGAAATTGACAGCAACGTCAACATTTAGAAGGAGAACATCTGAGGTGCTGGGTGTATAAAGCACTGGAATAACCTTTTGTCTTTCAGATCACCCATGGGTCCTTCAGGAAGGATAGTGAGTGTCCTGGTGCATCTCTCTGAAGGTTGCAAAACCATCAGTGGTGAAACTGCCTGAGTTTGCCATCTTTGATGGTTGTGACCATGATTTTGATATTCATTTCCTTTATCTTAGCAAGATTCTATTGGATAAAGCAGATGACAGGCCAGCTTCTTTACCTGTCATGGAAAGCAATGGTACACACACACACACACACACACACACACACACACACCCCTCTGCTTCCATCGCCATTGCTTGGGCATTCCATGGGGTGAATGAATTTGTCTAAAGACAAAGATGCATAGAGCAGTTTGGACAGACAATCTCTCCAAAGACAGGGATTAGACTCAGTTGCCCAAACTAAGCTGGGGGTTCTGAGGCTTATCAATTTGCCATGCATCCCTGTTGGAGGAACTGTCAACCTCTGCCCCAGGCTTTTATTTCCTGTGTGGAAGCCAACAGTTCACTTGGCTCTACTGACAACACACCCATTAGAAAAGTCCTTCAGATGGTTAAGGAAATTGCATCAATAGATCATGCAGTGCTGTGATGACCACAGAGATTTCTACAAAATGAAGCAACTCTTAATTGCTACAGGGATCTCCCTAGGAAGAAAATGGATTCATTATTTATACACTCTTGCCAGCAGTCATCTGTATAACAGTAGCCGTCTAACTAGAAAGGGCAGTGCAAAGTTAGCTGGTGTTACACACAACTCCACTTTGACTCTAGAAGGAACTCAAGTTGCTTCAGCTTATTGACTGGGGGTGTTGTGGGTGACAGAATTGCCTTCAACTTCCTCCTCGGTGACGTCTGTGACTCTTGTGCCTGGATTAATGTCTCTGGCCAACTGGAGAGGTCAGCTTGCTTTTAAATGTGAAAACCAGTGGGGCATGGTGGTGCACAGCTTTAATCTCAGACCCCAAGGCAAATGGATCTCTATGAGTTCAAGACCAGCTTGGTCTATGTGGTGATCTTTAGGCCAGCCGGTAGTCCAACAGTGAGTGACCCTCTGTATGCTCAGAAGGCTGGGAACCAAGAGCTGCTCAGCAGTCTGTCTGGGGATGAAGGCCTGGAAGATGCTGAGGACCACTGGCTTTCTGTCTGTTATGTTTTAGAGATGGAGAGGAAAAAGAAGGGTAGGTTCCAAAGAAAGGCACTGAGGTCAGTGTCCTTCAGATGACACAGCAAGTAGCACAGCTGGAATCCAGAGCAGGAGAGGACTCTGTCCCACCAGACACAAGGCATCTACTCCTAAAGGTTTCTGATGGAAGGTCCTCAAACCATGAGGAAGCAGGCTTAGTTAACATGTTGTCTTGGTTAGGGTTTCTATTGCTGCAAAAAGACACAGCAACTCTTATAAAGGAAAAACATTTAATTGGGCTGGCTTACAGTTTCAGAGGTTTAGTCCATTATCATCATGGTGTGACATGGCGGTGTGCAGGCGGACATGGTGCCGGAGAAGGAGATTCCCCCATCTGTAGCTGCCTCTCTGATGTTCCCACCAACGTATTTTATTTTTACTTATTTTTAATTATACGTAGGTGTGTGTGTGTCTGCATGTGAGTTATGTGCACATGAGTGCAGGTACCAGTGGAGGCCAGAGGCATCAGATCTCCTAGAGATAGAATTACACTCAGTTGTGAGCCACCTGACAGGGCTGCTTGGAACTGAACTTGAGTCCTTCGGAAGTGCAGCAAGTGCATACTTGCTGGGCCACCCAGCCCTCCACTGACGTATTTTAAAATTGCCTTGACTGTTTTTGTTCTGCTACTAACCAAACTTCATGAAACTGCTTCCCCATTGGAACATGGGACACATGAATATGTGCAGGTGAGTGCTGGTGTCCCCAGAGACCAGAGGTGTCAGATCCTGTAGCTGGGGATTCAGGTGGATGCGAACTGCCTAATCATGGGTGCTGGGAGCAGAACCTGGGTCGTCTGCAAGAGCAGACTTTTCTCTTAACTACTGAGTCATTTCTTCAGTCCCTTCACCTTATTTTTTGAGTTCAAATCTCTCATTAAACTGGCACTTACCAATTCTGCTAGACTGGCTGGTCACAGAGCCCTAGGATCCTTCTGTCTCTGCCTCCCGAGTGCTTGGATCATAGGCACATGATGCCAGGTCTGATTTTTATATGGTGCTGGGAACCAAATTCAGCCCCTCAAGCTTGTGCAATGAGCACTTTGTTGACTGGACCATCTACCCATTTCTGATTCTTTGAGAAAAAGCTACACTGATTTCCAGTGGCTGTAACATTTGATGTTCTATCAACAGTGCATGAGAGTTCTAATTTTTTTTTTTTTTGCTACTCACATACATTTATTAATGCCACACTGTAAATGGTACTTAGGTAAGTGCACAGCGATGTTCCATGTTCCCACCTAACACAGCTTGCTTAAGTGTAGCCGACAGGATTCATTGTGAGTGGACTCAGGGAGCAGTTAATGATGGCCATGGACAGGTGCAGGACTGGAGCCTTTCAAAGCTTTACTTCTTTTATCAGCCTTCCTGATTTTATAAACGATGTAGCTCATTAACCCCATTCCCATCCAAATTTCCTGGTAAACCTGGGTATAGCAGGGTTTCATGGGGACCCAGACATTCTTAATAAGGCTTTGAAGCATCTCAGCAAGACCAAGGCCACAGGCCACAACAGAATCCACTCGACAGGGAAAGGTCACTCGAGAGTTCTAATTTAATCACATCCTCATTAGCTTTGGACAGTGGCCATCTTAGTGAGTGTAAGGAGGCATCTCATATCAGTCTTGATTTGCATTCCTTAATGATTAGTGGTGTTGAAGATATTTTTAGTGATTGCCCAGAGACCTTTATTTGTTTTGTTTTGTTTTTCAAGACAGGGTTTCTCTGTGTAATCCAGGCTGTCCTAGAACTCTCTCTATAGACCAGACTAGCCTCGAACTCAGAGATCAGCCTGCCTCTGCCTCCGAAGTGCTGGGAAATAAAGGTGTTTACCACCATGATTGACTTTTTTTTTTTTAAATGAGGATTATCATTTTGTGGCTCCAACCCCAGGATAGTTTTCCTTCAGCTGCAAAGACTCAGCTTCTTGTCTCGTTTTTGGTACAGGTTGTGGAGTGGGACCCAGGTCCACCTGGGTGTGGGTTTGTCCTGTCTTTCAGGTTTCATATGGCACAACTCATACAGTGATGTCATTTATGTGAATGGCACAACTCATAAAGTGATGTCATTTATGTGAATGGCACAACTCATGAAGTGAAGTCATTTCAAATGCAGCATGGGAGGAACATGGATATCAAAGTCACTGCTTGGGAAATGTCCTTCACAGCTATTCTTTAATGCTAATGTAGGCTTACTCTAGATTTATTGTTATTTTTTTCTGACAATGCAAACACTTTCTTATTTTGGAAAGTTGAGGGAATATATATATATATGTATATAGTGTGTGTGTGTGTGTGTGTGTGTGTGTGTGTGTGTGTGTGTGTGTGTGTGTTTTGAGACAGAATCTCACTATGCAGCCATGGCTGGCCCAAAACTTGTGATCCTTCTGCCTTAATCTCTGAGTGTCAAAGTTACAGGGGTCTGGCACCATACCCAGTTTACATACACTTTTTTTTTTATGGTGGTGGTGGTTTCCACCTCAGAAATTAGTTACAAAACATGAAACAAAGTACCCCACGTTAAAACAAGAAAACAAACAAAATGAAGCAAAACAGAACTTGCCCACAGAATTTGTTAACCTCATGGCATCTGGGCCTTTGGACTCATTTGCCATTGGTTTATAGCTTGAACTTTCTTGGCTTGTAGCAAGGCCAGAAGAAGAGGAGTGAGATGACGCCTCTACAAAGAGTCTTTTCCATAGTTTTGGACAAATACTTGCTGCTGTAAAGAATTAACTGTGACACCCAGGCACATGTGGGGAGCATTAACTGGACTTAGTGGGCTGTCCAAAAAAAAAAGACATGAACTTGGGTTTGGGTGCAGGGTAGGGGGGATAAGGGGTAGACAAGCTTATATTTCATTACATACCTATATGAAATTATCAAGAATAAAGACATTTAAAATCTCTAAAAAGGTAATATTAACCACATGCAGCAGGCCAGGGCGAGCTCGGTCCTCTTTTTGCCAAGTAGAGAAAGCTCCGTGCTGTAGGTTATGTGGCAGACTGCATTATCCATCAGAAAGTTCACAGGGCTTTGGATTCTGATGTATTTCCTGTCAGCTGTCTGTGGGCTGGTGGTTTATAGCACTCTCGTTCAGATAAGAAGCATCAGCGCTGGAGGATTTATGACGCCTAGCCTAATTTTCCATCACCGTACCTTGACTTTGGCCTTAGAAATTGTAGCCCATATAAAGCAATTGATGGCTACCCTCTGGAGGCAAATGACCCCCTTTAACTCCAGGGCAATAGCTAATAAGGTCTTGATAATTGTGGCTCCCCGACTGTCAGCCATGGCTTCCTGCCTCTTCTGAAGTTGCCTGGGATTGATGGATTCAACACATATGAGAAGAGGTCATTCCTAGTGACTTTCCCCTCTTACCCTTAGCTTCACCAGGGCCCTTAGAACAGGAGTAATGAAGCCATTTTTCTTCTGGTGTGGTCTTCTATAATGAAATATGGAGTAAATTCATCTTCTCCTGAGCACACCATTTTCCCCTTGTCAAATCTGCAGTCTTTCCTTGACTGAACCAATTTGTTATCTCCAAAAGCCATGGCCTTGTATTTCCCTTTTGGTTCTAGGAACTCTGGGTTGGGCCAAAAGGAACTTTCAGTTGTAAATTTAGTAGAGGATCAACTCCTTCCTCAACCGAGACATCTGGTCTACCCTTGAATGGACTGGAGAGAAAAAGAAATGTATCTTATTGGTAAGCCTCTGCTATGCTTCAAAGTGTTCTTTTCGTAGTTGACTAAACCTCTAGGCAAGCTATGCTAGGAGAAAGGAAAACTAGTTTTTCTGTACACTCACGAGTGAGAGATGCCTTAGCCATGTTCAGAAACAAAGATGGGATGGTTGGGTTTCTCTTTGACTGAGTCGTCACTTAGGAATCTATGGAATCCTGAGTCAAACCCGTCATGTTCTGGCTCATCCGAAGCAAATGCTTCTTTTATTTTACTTTTTGAGTTCTTTATAGATTCTGCACATTAATCCTTGGTCAGAGGTGTAGTTGGCAAAGATTTTCTCCCAATCTGTAGATTATCTCCTCTCTCTGTTGCTTTTTCCTTTCAGTATTCCCCGTTTTTCTTTTTAAAGGCAGGATTGCATAGAGCTGAGGCTGGCTTCTAGCTTGCTGTCGCATGCAGCCAAGGCTGACCTTGAACTTCTGAGTCTTCTGCCTCTACCCCCGAAGTGCTAGAATTATAGGTATTCACCACCATGCCTAGCTGTCTTCCTTCCTTCCTTCCTTCCTTCCTTCCTTCCTTCCTTCCTTCCTT